>PVJN01032661.1:0-24014 GCA_004026805.1 Lasiurus borealis | reverse complement strand
CTAAAGAGGCTTCCTGTGCCCAGCAGCCCCTCACGCTCTTCTCCTCGCCCCACAGCCAAGAAGACGTGCATGGACACTGACTTCACCTGTGACAACGGCCACTGCATCCCCGAGCGGTGGAAGTGCGATGGCGAAGAGGAGTGCTCAGACGGCTCCGATGAGTTCCAGGCCACTTGCCGTGAGTCCTGTCCCTCAGGCCGGGGGCTGTGGGGGGCCTGGGGCTTTGGTTTCCTCATCAGACCTTCCTTGGTGGGAGGTTGGGAGACTCAAGGAAGGTGATCTGTCAAACACAGTCCCAGACTCACTTTGCGCCGTGCCCGCAGGGTCTCCTGGCAAACAGCAGGGGAATTTGGTCGCTGGTGTCCAGCATAGTACTGTCCTGCTTCAGGGCTGCCTTTGAAGGGAGAAAGAGTATCCCAGCTCCACTGAAAAGAGAGGCAAGCTCAGCCAGTATGGCTCAGTGGTTGAACATCATCCTATGAACCAGGAGGTCCCGGATTGATTCCTGGCACACTGGGCCCTGCTCCTGCAGTACCAGGCGCTTCCAAAAGAGCCCCTTTGAGCTTCTGCCCAGAAGTTGCCATAGCACATCCTCCAGGTTCCCTCACCCCGCTTCCCCCCTTCCCTCGCCTGCCTCCCTCATTACTCTTTTGAGGACTCTAATCTTAATTCTAGTAATACTAATGACGGCGGGTGCTTACGAAGCATGTATTGCATGCCAGGCACTGTGCTAAGCTCTTCCTATACATCAGTTCCTCTCACGCCCACAGCAGCCTCATGCGGCAGGGACTGTCACTTTCTGAGTTTTACAGAGGAGGACACCGAGGCTCAGAGAGGCTGAGTGACCTGCCTAAGGCTCCCCAGCCAGGCCTCGGAGGCCTCAGTTCTTTCCTCTGCCCTGGGCAGCTCTGCCCAGGGCCCGGTCTCCATGGCAGGCTGGCAGTGGAGTGAGTGGAAGGCAGAGCTGAGTCCCGGGCCAGCCCCACACTCAGGGCTTTGTCCCTGCGTGATTTCTTTCGCCGGCTCTAATCCTCAAAGCAAACTTACACCATGCAGGCCATCCTGTGACATTTGTTAAATTAAAAAGGGAGATAAGGAGGGGGCAGGGAAGGGCCCAGTGGTCCTGGAGGCAGAGCTTCATCCCAGTGAGCCCGAGACAAAAGATGGGGAGGAGGGAGGGAAAGAAGAGGAGGGTAAGCATGTGGAGGAGGTGGGGCTCGGGGGGGGGGGACCCTGCAGTCACAGCCCCCCATCCTGTTAGGGGTCACAGTTGTCCCAGAGGCAGAGGCAGGGACAATGGAGGCCAGCGTCCCATTTGGTCCCATCGAGGGCTGAGCTAGTGATAACTGGGTTTCCTTGTCTCCTAGCAACAGAGCTACCAATCTCAGAGTGAGAGGAAGAGAAAGGGAGAGAGGAGAGTGAGAGCAAGAGCAGCCCAGCCTAAGACAGGGCCCCCCCTAGCTCCCTTCCCTTTCGCCCCTGCCTTCCCCGCATTGCCCCAGGCCCGGTCCTTTCCTCACCCACCAGGTAGCCAACCCCAGCGCTGCCCTGGGTGCCTGGGCAGCGGGCAGCCAGCTCCTTGTCTTGAGCTTCAAAAGGAACAAAGCCCAGCCACACCCACTGTGACTCTCCTCCTCAGGACAACCTTGGGAAGGGGGTGGGATGGACCTCCATTTAGGGAGAAGAAAACAGGCTGGAACAGGTTCACCCCCTTGCCCAAGGCTGCCCAGATCACCAGGGGCAGAGCCAGTGCAGCCCAGCGGGGAGCAGCCTGTGCCGCCCGGTGCGTGGCGTGCGTTTGGGGAGGGGGCTGTGGCCACAGGGGCGTTTCCACCACTGCAGTCAGCCAGCTGGGCCATCCAGCCCTCACCCAGCAGTGGCCCTGGACGCCGGGCAGAAAGGGAGTGAGTGGGGGGAGCTGCATCACCGTTATGAGGGGGGATCTGTCCTGCTGCCTGAGCAGCAACTTCTCTGTGTGGGTGTCCCTTTCCGTCTTCCTCCTGCCGCCAGGGCCCTGCCCACCCTGCTCTCTGGGGCTGCCGCCCGTGCTGCCTGCCTCTCCCTCGCCTGCCCTGCCCCGTGTCCCTGTCTTGGTCCCTTTTGCCCATTTAGCACTTGCTGCCTTCCCAGCCGGGGCCTGCTCCGCACCCAGCTCTGAGGCACTGTTCCTGGCGGCCCAGAGCAGTGGAGGGCCTTGCCTCCAAGACGCTCAGGTGTCCGTGGCTGGTCTGCCTCCCGCGACCACAGGCTCCACGGGCTTCCTGAGGCTTGAGAGAGCACCCAGGGGAGCGCAGCCAAGGCCGCACCCAGGGAGGGAGGAGCCCAGCTCTCTGGGTCCTCCCAGGGATCACTGGGAGGTCCTCTGTGGGCCCTGGTTTCTAACGTCCCAGAATTCCAAAGACCATGATTCTAAGCTTCCTGGACCCAGGACTCTGAGACACTCTTTCTCCCTTGCCTGTGCCCAGCTGGGACACCCGCCCAGGACCCCACTTCTGGTATAAAGTTGCATGGTCAGAGGTGGACAAGGCCTATGGGCGGGGAGGACTGCCTGGAGGAGGTGAGCCAGGAGGGACCTCGAGGGTCAGGCAGTATTGGGGGACCTGGTAGCAGGCTTCCTGACTGAACAAGAACCCCACAGCCAATCTGCTGCCCATTGAATTGGTGTCGTCATAGCAACCTTCACAGCCTACCAGGTTTCTGGGGATTGTGCCAGCTCCCAGGATTCACCTCCCTCTTCTCCCCCCCCCCCTCCCAAGAAAGATTGTAGGCAGTAGTAAAGTGTGGTGAGTATGGTGTTTGATATATTTGGGTTCAGGTCCTCTAACCTGTGAGGCCTCGGGCAAATTGCCCAATATCCCCGGGCCTCAGCTTATTCATCTTTAAAATGGGGGTGATAGTGTCTGCCTGACAGGGGATGTGAGAATCAAATGAGAAACTGCACGCAAAGTGTCAGTGCTGCAGTAATGGCAGTGTTACTTGTATTATTATACTAGAGGCCCAGTGCACAACATTCGTGCGCTGAGAGGGGGGAGGGGTCCCCTCAGCCCAGCCTGTGCCCTCTCACAGTTCGGGGCCCCTCAGGGGGATGTCCACCTGCGGCTTAGGCCTGGTCCCCCCTGTCGCCGCTGCACTCGCCAGCCAGAAGCCAGGCTTGCTGCTCCTTAGCGTGACCTGGCTTCTAGCTAAGCGGCGCTCCCCCTGTGGGAGTGCACTGACCACCAGGGGGCAGCTCCTGCATTGAGCATGTTCCCCCTAGTGGCCAGTGCATGTCATAGCAACCAGTCGTTCCCCCAATTGGTCAATTTGCATATTCGGGTTTTATTATATAGGATTTTTACATCAGGCCCTCTCCTTCACATACCCCAGTTTAAAATCTTGGAATAGTATAAGTGAGGGGGGTTGCATCAAAAGGGAAAGGGATCTGGGAGCAGCCCCCATCCCTGCCTTCCTCCACTACAACCGCGGTTTCTCCCAGCTCTCTTTCCTCTGGCTCAGGATTCTGTCTATCAGACACAGCCAGGAGTCACAGTAGGAAAGCCTGGGACATTTGCCTAATGAAAGTAGCGTTTCAGCTCTAATTATAGCTCACTTGATTGGGGAAGGCTTATACCCACCTTCAGGCGTCTGGAGGGGTGGGAAGTGGGGAGTTTGGTTCAAGGTGAATGAGTTGCAATTCTTGGTGCTGCTTATTGAAAATGAGGTTTTATGCCTGAATCTTAGAACCTTTCCACCTGGAAGCGGACCTCACTGATTAACCAAGAGTACCTTCCTATCCATAATAATAAACGCCGAATATGCTCATTAGCACTTTGCCCCCGCGTGAAGGAGCTGCTGGAACCACCCCTTCTGCACAGGCAGCAGCTGGACACTGATGGCTCCCAGGGCCTGAGCTCCCGTCCCCTTGGAGCCGGCAATCCCCTCTTGGAGGTCGGCCGCCCTTGAGCCTCACGTGACCTGACACACAGCCGTGCTGGCTCAATAAGCAGCCGCCAAGTGCTTTCATTCTTTTATTCAACAGACATTTCCCTTTTTATTAATTTGTGAGCTTATGAATTAGAGAAAGTACCCATGGGTTTGGGTTTCTGGGGCAGATTCTCTGGGAACGTATAAATGCCTACGGCCTCTCCAGCATGCAGTTGGGCTCCCGCCAGCTGTGCAGGATTCCTGGTGTCTGAGACGGTGGGCTCCTGGCTCCTGCCTCGCAGAACCTGGGGATACTTGCACAGGAGGCTGAAGGCTCCCCTCAAGCATCTGTCTCAGAGACAGACAGAGACAGACACCTGTGTCCTGGGCTGGGGGCTGTCCTGGCTGGGGGCTGTCCTGGCTGGGGGCTGTCCTGGGCTGGGGGCTGTCCGTGGTGGGCCCTGGTAACGTGCATTCCCAGGGGTGAGACCAGGGCCCTCCCAGCCCTTTGCGTTTGCATTTTATGAACTAAAACAAGGGCCATTCTTTTTTCTTTCTTTTTTAAAAATATATTTCATTGATTTTTCACAGAGAGGAAAGGAGAGAGATAGAAAGTCAGAAACATCGATGAGAGAGAGACATCGATCAGCTGCCTCCTGCACACCCCACACTGGATATGTGCCCGCAAGCAAGGTACATGCCCCCCCCCCCGGAATTGAACCCAGGACCCTCCAGTCCTCAGGCTGACGCTCTATCCACTGAGCCAAACCGGTCTCGGCGGGCCATTCTTTTTTGAGCTTAGAGTAGGCATTGCCATGTGTTTCCCCACTTAAACCATTCACCAAATCTAGAAGACTGGGTCACCCCATTTTCAGACCAGAGGAGTCAGAGTGCAGAGAGGTGAAGCGATTGCTGAGGGAACCCCAAAGCACAGGCTCTATCGCCTGCCTCATGCTGCCTGAGGCCTTTGGCTTCAGCCCTCCTGACAGCGGGTGTCGGATGGCCATCAGCCACCTTGCACGCCCGGCCCGAGCTGAGGCCCCTCGAGCCTCCTTCCTTCAGAACCGTCTCAACCCCGGGGTGCCGGCGAGACTGACTGGGGTGGTGGCCCACGGGGCCTGCTTTTCTCTCGTGGCGATTACGTGCAAAATGAAGGTCAAGCAGTGCGTTTGGAGGCGAGTCCTGGGATGGGGGTCCAGCTCTGCCCCTCGCTGCCAGGCTAAGCAAGCGCCTCGCCCTCCCCAGGCTCTGCTCTCCTCCTTCGTGAGAGGAAGGTAATGGTGGTACCCCTCAGAGGGAGACCCTGCACCTCCCAGGCCTGCATAAGCGGCCTGGCCCCGGAGCCTGGCGAGCAGGGTGCAGGTCCTGGCTTTGGGGCGGAGCTCCGTCACAGCAGAGACAGGGAGGCTCTGGGAGACACGGTGTGTTGGAACAGCCGGCATCCCGTAGCCTCGGCAGGTCCCTTTCCCTCTCGGACCTCTGTCTCCTGTCGCTCTGACGGCCGCTCCTCCACGTGACCTCCCAGACCCCCGGCGCCTTGGCTCTCGGAGGGCAGGAGGGCTGCTGTCAGGCGCTGCTGAATCCTCGAGAGCCTATAATTAGAGCTGTCTATTTAGGGACACAGCAAATGTCTTATTAATTATAAAGAAAGGAAGCGGACGGATTGTTTAATCATTGTCCTTGCTGAAAGGTTATGCAATTAACTGTATAAATATCCACTAAAAGTTCAAGCGGCTGCCTGCTGCGCGGGGGGTCTGCGGGACCCAGCCCCAGAGTGGGTGCGGGTGGTCGAGGGACCGTCCACCACCCGGGATTTGGGGCAGAGTCAGGAGCTGGTTCTGAGCCACTTCTCCGCCCGCAGGAGCCTGTGGGTTTGGGGGGAAGGGCTCTGCTTCTCGCCGCCATGCATTTTTGCCATTACTTGGTCTCTCTGAGCCTCCGTGTCCTCATCTAGGATGAGGGACCACTACTCTGCCCCGCTCCAGGGGCAATGCTGACATGACCATCTTTATGAATGGTGCCCCTGGAGTGTACACTCGCGGCCTGCAGGGCCTGCTTCCCTGGCAGGCGAGGGTCAGAGTGAAACGGGGGAACCTCAAATGCTCAGCGTGGAGCAGGCCGACCCGCTGCAGGTGCTCGGTGCCTATGACTTCCTTCCAGCTGCCCCAGGAGGTGGGTTCCCGAGGCCTGGCTCAGGGATATACAGTCACATTGTTTCTCCATCCCATTGCTCTCTCCGGGCTTGCAAACATGAAGAACATCGCTATCATTTTTCTGGGAGTGAATTTAAAAGAGATGAAATATCCTATATCTTTTGAACCTGCAGAATGATAACCTAGGAGGTTTCAAAGGGGTGAATGGGAATCACCGGAGTGGGGGGTTTGCTAAAACACAGATTCCTGACTCTGCCCTCGAAGTCTGGATTCAGTCTGGTATGGGCTGGGGCGTTTCCAACAGCCGCCACCCTCACCCCTTAGTCAGGACTCTGGGAAATGATGCTCGCCCCAGCTCCCGGTGTTCTGGTGGGCCCCGAAGGGGAAGTGCTTACTGAGGTCCCACAGTGTGGTAGTGATAAGAGAGCCCTCTCCCAACTCCCAGGCCCCTCACTACCCTGCACTGCACCCCAAGGCCACCCCAGACTCGACACAACAATTACTTGTTAAGGGAAATTTCTGTAACATGAACCCTTTACTCCCGATGAGTTGTATTGCATGAAATGAGTTTTAGGGTTAACTTTGGGGTCCATATTGGGGACCAAGGGACTTCTCTCTCATGGCACAGCAGTGTTTAGAGGCCAGGACTCACACTCCTGTGCCCCCACCCCATCTTGTCTGTGCCCTTTCTCCATTCCTTGTGGCCTCCCAGCCCAGCTATGGAAGCAAGAGGAGAACGAACTAGTCTGAGATCAGAGAGAAGAGTGAGGGTCAGGCAGCTGTAACCCACTGCTTTCCAGGGCAGCGGACTGTCCGGCTGCAGGCGCTGAGTCCTCACTCTGTGCTCAGCCAGCTGTGTGATTACACGTCTGGTGCCGAGCAGAGCTCGGTAGATACTCGCCGAGAGAATAAGCCACTCCTCCTCCGTTACCTGTGGATTATAGTATCATCAGTGCACAATGGGCTGGGCGTTCCAGTCCCAAGTTCTTCCCAGACATTAACTTAGTCCTCATAACAGTCCTATGTGGTAAGGAATAGTATTATCCCCACGTTAATGGCACAGAGATAAGGACTATTGGCTCAGGTAGCGAGCCAGTGAGCAACTGAGCTGGGATTTGAACCCAGGCAGCCAGGCTCCAGAGCCCATGCCCTTGATGTCTGTGCCACAAGATAATCCTCCCCCTGCTGAGTTGTTGTGAAGACAAAGAGTATGCCTGGCACATCCTAGAGAGCACTGTGTTCAGGAGCCAGCCGCCACGGTCTCAGAGGTGTGTCTGCCTTGGCTGGGCCTGCCCCACGGGTCATCCTGAGATGCTCAGAATGGATGCCATCCCTCGCCCTGATCAGGGTTCTCATTCTTTCTTCCAAACTGAGAATCAAGCCTGGGGCTTCGGGCCCCTGATTGAGTCGGTCTCTGGTTGCAGCTGCAGTAATTATGGCTGTGCGGTCCCGCTGGGCCCTGCCACAGGCGGCTGCTCTCAGCAGCGGCTCCCACCGTTGCCGGGAGAGCGAGTTGGAGGGGGTGAGTTATAAAGGGGGAGGGCACGGGGGGCGGTGCTGTGGAGGCCTTGGTGAACCCTTCAGATCTATAGGTTTGGACCCATGAGTCACTGATCTGGAAGGCAAACGGAGATCCCCATGGAGACGGCAGAGACACATGCAGGGCATGGGAGCTCCAGGAGGTTTGGACGAGGGACATGGGGCCATCACAGCTGGCAGGAGTTGGCCGGATCAAGGCGGCTTGAGCGCCAGGGACGAGGGGGGCATGAAACAGAATCAGGTAGGCAGCGGTGGAGTCAGATACGGGATTCAGAGCATCTTCAGGACAGACAGGGGCTTCGCAGATGAAGGAACTAGACCCGTGACACACACAGGAAGGCTTCGGTGGATTCCCAGGGCCTCGGGCCAGGGGGTGGGGGCCAAGCAGTAGGACTGGTTGGCACCAGGCCCCGCGTCCGCCGTGGCCAACCCACGCGCACGTGTCTGTCTCCACAGCCAAGCAGGTGTGTCCCGAGGAGAAGCTGAGCTGTGGGCCCACCAGCCACAAGTGTGTGCCCGCCTCGTGGCGCTGCGACGGGGAGAAGGACTGCGAGAGCGGAGCGGACGAGGCTGGCTGTGCCACCTGTGAGTCGGGGTCAGATGCCTGGGGTCCGCACAGCCTGGCCAGGCAGCCCCCGGGGGACGGGGGGGTGGTCAGCGGGAGGAAGAGAGGGTGGGGGTCGGGACACTGGTGACGGCCAGGCACTTTGGAGACACTATTTTCTTTCACCCTCACAACCACCTCACAAGCAGTCATTATCATTCCCATGTGATGGGTGAGGAAACTGAGGCTCAGACAAGTGAGGAAAAGTGCTCAAGGCTGAGTGATGGAACTGAGATTCAAATTCAGGTCTGGACAGCAAAGCCCAGGAGTTGGTTTTTTTTTTTTTTTTTTACCATGCCTGACATTTGCTCATCCATTCCACGTCTCTGCCGGTCTCCGAGCGAGGACAGGGAGAACAGATGGGGCTGTAGCAAGAAGTGGCGGCGGCCTGGGCCGGGGCCCTGGCAGTGTGCAGGCAGGGGTGGCGAGAGGACAGATTCCTGAGGTGTGAAGGACTGTTGCTGAAATCTCAGATTCGAGCGCCACGTCACAGGGCAGAGAAGACGTGGCCGGGGCCTCGGCGGGGACAGATGGAAGCGGTCACTGGGACAGTTCCACCTCGCTGAGCTTCAAACACAGGATTATCTCCACCCCAGCGAGCAGGCCAGCAGGTCCGAGGCCAGTGGGGAGCGTGGCTGGGCCTCGCTGGTTTCCACTTGATGGGCTCCTGCTGTGTGCAAGGCCTGAGCCAGGCTCTGGGAGGGACAAGAGGGGAGTCCCACACAGTCTTCCCTCTGGGGACTCGTGATGAATGGGGGAGACAGACCGGCTGTCGATAACCAGGCGGGGAGGCCGCGTGCGGTCACTCGGGAGCTTTTGCCAGGCGCGTGCCCACCGCTGCCTTCCACCCCACTCCCTCCACCCACCTCTGCGCTTTAATCTTATCCATCCTTCCTGGCGCAGGGGGAATGCCCTATCCTCCGGGGGCTTCTGAGCCACTCCTCTCTGAGATCCTACGATGTGTCTGAGGCAGGAAGCAGCTGGGTATGGGGGAAGATCCCGACGGGGGACGGCAGTGTCAAAGCCCCCCATGACGGCACTGGCTCTTTTCTTCCTTGTGGGGCCTCGCCGCCCATGAGAATCCCCTCCCCGTCTCACCCCCCATAGTCTGGTGCTTCCTCAGGCATAAAGGCCACCAGCAGGGGTGGGAATAGCTCTCACCAGGGCTTGGCGTGCTGTAGCAGGAAAGTTCCGTTGACCGTAGCTGAGAGGTGGGGGGGTTCAGTGGTTTTAGTGGGCTTCTCTGTTTCAGCTCCCACCCTGGGAAAGGGGAAAAGATTGCTCCCCGCTCCGGTCCCTCAGAGTTTCTTCCATGTGTGAGTGCTGAGGCCGGGTCTCGGCGCATAGGCCTGAGAGTACAGATCTTAAAGTAGCTGTCAGCTTCAAAACGTGGGAGAGAATCCAGTGTAGAGGAGTACTTCCTCCCGGAACCCTGGACGAAGTGAGTCCTCGCTCCCTGGACACGTACACGCTGTCTGGGCAGGAAGCAGTGCAGCTCATCGAGGCATCGGCATGATCTTGAGGGGCAGGCATCACAGGGTGATATGTGCTTGTCCCAAAAGCCTAGAAGGGGGAAAATAATGCTTCTGGTCAGGAACTTGACAGAACTGTCAGCAACATGTGACTTGAGCTGCCTACATTGTGAAAGTGAAGGCATTGTTCTAGTCAATAACAATGAAAAAAAAAAATTCCCTCAGAAAATAAAAGCAGACTCTTGGCGCCCCCATGCGGAGTGATCTGGTGCTACCACCTCCTGGTTACCTGCGGCCACAGCCAAGCCCCACCTCACCTTGGCCTCTGTGTAAGGAATGAAGGAGGCAAGGAGGTCGCTGCTTACAGTCCAGGAGAAAACCAGAGTAGGAAGAGTCCCAACCCCGAGTTCTGTTTCCCTTGTCACCCTGGACAGTGTGACCCTCAGTTTCCCCAATCTGTAAACTGGACGTTGGGCCGGTGATCTCTAAGGCCCTCCCAGCCTCTCAGCTCAGAGAGGGAGAACCTAGGACCCCAGGCAGGGCCAGTGACCTTTGCCCTCAACGACTGCACATCATCCCTAAATGAACCCTCTCGCCCATTCACAACACATCCGCCCTGTGCCAGGCCCCCAGCACCATGCTGGGATGATCTCAGAGCCAGTGCCACGCCAGGTGTGTGGTCCTGGGGCCGATGGAGAAGGATGTGAGAGCCACACACCTGAGCATGATGTGAAAGGCACCGCAGGAGAGCTGGCGGGAGGCTCCCGGAGCAGGGGAGCGGGAAGGGTGTTAGGAAAGAGGTGGAATTTGGGCCCATCACTGTAAAGTGTAGAGACAGTGGTGGGCAACGTATATACTGTACCAGCAGATGCAAGAGCTGGAGCCAAGGCCCAGAGGTGGAAGGTGTGCAAATGATCTGCCATGATTAAAGCGGGGTGTGTGCTAGAGTGAAGGAGGTCGTGGCACAGGGCATGGGGCTCTGTGCTCGTGGCCTTGGGTGCCGCCAGTCCAGGAGACTTGGATGGTGTCCTTCCAGCCAAGGACGGGTGGAGGGGAACCTGAGCTGCTGAGGGTCAGTGTTAGGTTACATGCATTGCCCAAGGTACAGTGGTTCTCAACCTTCCTAAGGCCGCGACCTTTGCATACAGTTCCTCATGTGGTGGTGACCCCCAACCATGAAATTTTGCTACTGTGATGCATCGGATGTAGTAAATATCTGCATTTTCCAATGGTCTTAGGCGACCCCTGTGAAAGGCTCGTTCAACCCCCAAAGGGGTCGCGACCCACAGGTTGAGAACCGCTTCCCAGAAACCTCGCAGAGGCCGGCAGGTGGCGCTCTGCAGCTTTAGAGACCCGCCCGGCGCCTCCATCCAGCGGCCGGGAGGCTGGGAGGTTCAGGGAGGGAGAGTGTGTTCCCAAGCTGCACCCCCCTATTCCCTATCCCCGCCCCCCCACTTACGCGCAGTCCCTGGATGGGAAGCCCCTCGGCTGCCCCTGGCGGCCAGCCCACCCCTCGGCCCCAAGCGGGGGCTCAGTCAGGCCCGGAGGTGAGAGAGGGTCAGGCCCCCGTAAAGCGGGACCGGCGGCCGGGCCTCCGGGGGCTGCGGTCCGGCGGGCCGACCGGCTCTCTGTCCCGCGCAGTGTGCGCCCCGCACGAGTTCCAGTGCAGCAACCGCTCGTGCCTGGCCGCCGTGTTCGTGTGCGACGGCGACGACGACTGCGGCGACGGCAGCGACGAGCGCGGCTGCGCCCACCCGGCCTGCGGGCCCCGCGAGTTCCGCTGCGGCGACGGCAGCGCCTGCGTCCCCGAGCGCTGGCTCTGCGACCGCCAGTTCGACTGCCGGGACCTCTCGGACGAGGCGGCCGAGCTCTGCGGCCGCGCGCGCCCCCCGGGGAACGCCACCGCGCCCGCCGCCTGCGCCGCCGCCCACTTCGCCTGCCGCAGCGGCGAGTGCGTGCACCTGGGCTGGCGCTGCGACGGCGACCGCGACTGCAAGGACCAGTCCGACGAGGCCGACTGCCGTAAGCAAGCGCCCTCCTCCGCCCGGACCCCTGCGGGCGCGCGGACGCCCGGTCGCCCGGCCCGCGCACCTGCCTGCGGGCACCTGCCTGCGCGCACCGCGGGCGGAGACCCAGCTTGAGTGCACGGGGCTCCTCAGGGCTAACTCCTGAGGTCAAGGGCCTGCAGGGTGCCTGTGTCCTTGGGTGATGCTCCCCCGGTCACACCTCCCACCCTGCCCTTTTCAGCCCCCGGCAGTGGGTCCCCTCCGGAGCTGCCCCCCTCCTGCCTGCTGGGCCTGCTCCCCGGGATCCTCCGAGCTAAGCTGAGTCTCCCCCCCGGCCTCCCACAGGCCCCCCAGCTGCCTTCTCTGATAACACCCCACGCTGTTGTGCTGCCCGCTGTATTGCACAACCTGCCTCCGCCCCCCAGTGATGGGGAAGCTCTTAGTAGCCTCTGGGTGCTCGTGCCTGGGAGGGCGAGGGCACACCCGGGGTGCTCGGAAAGGGTCTGCTGAAGGGATCAAGTCATTAAGCGATGAGCACGCAAACCCCAAAAAGAAGGCCCTGTGTCCGCTGGAGACAGGTAGCCCTGGGGGAGAGGCAGGAAGAGGGAGAGAGACAGGAGACCTGAGTTTTAGTCCTGGCTCTGCCGGCCGGCGTGCCGCGCGACCCTGGGTGCGGCCTTCCCCTCTCTGAGCTTCAGTCTCCCGTCTGTACACTGAGAGTGCCTTGGTCGGGTGTCCTTCGAGGTCCCCAAGCTCGGCCCCTGGTTCTGTTCTAGCCAGGGGTGGACGGGGCGGGGGGTGGGAGGGAGGTGGGTGAGGAGAGCTGTCCTAACACGGCGCTGGCTCTGACCCTTCCCCTTGTCCTGTCCCCGCAGCACTGGGGACCTGCCGGGGAGACGAGTTCCAGTGTGGGGACGGAGCCTGTGTCCCTGCAACCAAGCGCTGCAACCAGGAGCAGGACTGTCCGGACGGGAGTGACGAAGCTGGCTGCCTGAAGGGTGCGTGTGGTCGAGGCCGAGGGGCGGCATCCTCGGAGAGGACCCCGGGCTCCCCCAGCTCCAGCGGAGAGAACAGAGCTTGAAACCGCCTCCCCTTGGTTCCCAAGATGCATCTTCCCCCCCCCCCCGAGCATTATCTGCCCCCACACCACCCAGCTCCCCTCCCTGGGGTCCTAGTAGCACCAGGACTAGGTTGTTAAGGACTGCATGGAAGGGCCCTGCAGGAAGCCCAGCCTTCACCATTTGTCCAGGTCCAGGCCTCCAGGTGGCTTTCCTCACGTGTCCCCAGACTGAGCAGAGGCTGCCCTGCTCCCCAGGGAGCCCCCTGCATCCTCAGTTGGCTCTTCTGGTCATCACTCACCTCCGGCAGGAGTGGAGGCCCTGACCAGTTACTGGTCACCTGGGGAAGTGGGCAGTGAGGCAGGCTCCCGGACCCTGGACATAGGTCTCCCCAGGAGATGCTCAGTCCAGGCCCCTGGTCTGTTGAGCTGACATTTGCCCATCCCCGGGCCCTGGTACTGCAATATCAGGGACAGACCCCCAGCCCTGCCCAGCTACATGACGCTTGAGCATCCTGATTAGCCTGGGGTCCTGCCCTGTGAGCAGAGCTGCCACCAGCCCTTCACCCAGCTCTCTGTGCTGGGCCACCCTCTGGAGACGCGGGGGCTGGAGCTCTGCTCACCTCCCGGGGCCCAGCCCAGCCCAGCCCTCCCTGCCGAAAGCCTCACAGGAGCTGTCCACTCTCTTGTCTGGCCCAACAGAGTCCGCATGTGAGGGTCCCCGCAGATTTCAGTGTAAGAGTGGCGAGTGCGTGGACGGCGGGAAAGTGTGTGATTCTCAGAGGGACTGCCGGGACTGGTCGGATGAGCCTCTGAAAGAGTGTGGTACAGTACCTGTCTGCATCCAACTGCTGGACTAACCCCCTCCACGCCCCTCCTGGCAGCCAGGCCAATGCCCTCGCCGCCCCTGGGCGCCGGTGCCTCTCTGGCCCTCTCTCTGGACCCCACTGTCCCGTGGCCTCTGACGGAGCCGCCTGCTTTGGGGGCCTCTCGTTCGGCATCTCTCCAAACAGCACGGCCCCTCCTTTCTGGCCCAGAGGCTCCTGGCCATGCTTCCTCTCACAAACCCAGCCTCTCCTCCTCCTCCTTCCACATGCCGACCTCTGAGTGTGTGCTCACTCTGGAACCTTCTCTCTCACTCCGTGTTTCTGCTCTGCTGACCTGCCGGAGGCGAGGTGGGGAGGAGCGGGCAGGTGTCCATCTGGCTCAGGCCAGGCCTGGGTGAGGGAGGACAGAACCAGCAGCAGAGGGTGGCGTCATCCTGAGCCCCGAGGAGCTTAGACTTTCTGGGACCCAGACTCACAGGCTGGACAAGAGTGAGGAGCAGAAGGAGGTGGCGTCCCACTGGCTAGAGCTGTCGGGGGTGGGGGTGGGGGTGTTTCAGGCTGAAAAGAGCAGGAGTCTGGGCTGCAGGTGGGTGGGCATCCCAGAGAACAGACAGAAACCGTTTCTGAGGTCAGGGGTGTGGACAGAGCCGTGGTCAGGCCCTCCCTCCCTCCCTCCTGGCAGGCCCATTGTCACCCAGCACCTCCCTCCAGGGTGCTCAGAGGAGCTTCACCCTCTGGAGCACCATAGGAACAGCATGTTGCTGCCCCTGTTGAAGGTTTTAAAATGAGTTTTGAAAGGAAGAGTAGCTGGGTGAAGGTCACAGCCTGCACCTGGGCTTGCAGGTGACAGACTAGCCCCCCACTCCCTCCGAGGCCCTGCCAAGAAGTCCCAGAAGAAGATAGAAGAGGCTAAGGAAGCAGGAACAACTGAGCCCAGCCCCACCTATCCATGCCCCAGCCTGGGAGCTAGCCAAAGACTACTAACCCACTAAACTCTCTTCTCTCTCATCCTTTGCATGACACGCCAAAGAGAAGTATGTACGCATGTGTTTGTGTCTCTGTGCTGGTGAGAGGCCAGTATCTGTATCCATGGCTCCTTCTCTGAGTCAGGCAAGGGAATTGCATCTCGGACTCTGTGTGTGATCCCACGTCTGTGTGTGTGTGTGTGTGTCTGTGGAGCCCATGGGCCTGTCTGCTTCTGCACGTAAGCTGGCGTGTGTGTGCATGCCCGTGCGCGCAGGTGTGTGCATGCCGGTGTGCACAGGTGTGTGCATGTACTGGGAAAGGGTCACTGCCCCTCACCCCAGAAGAATCACCTCCAAGCTAGATAGAACTGGGAAGGCCCAGAGGTTCCCCTCCAGCCTCCACCTTGGTGCTAGCTTTCCAGGGACGAGTGGACAGGGTCAGAAAGGTCCGGGCCCACTCCCCATTCTCACCCTGACCACCTCAGCCCTGGAAGACTCTGTGCTTTCCCGTTTCCCCTTTCCAAGCCACCTTACACCTGCCATTCCATCAGGGGCTCCTGTAAATACAAGTGTGGGTTGCTGCTACCTGCAAAAGGAGAGAGGAAGTGAGTGGGTGCATGGGAGGGAGTGGGTAAACAAATGATGGGTGGTGCTGAGGAAATAAGATGGTGCGTGAGAGGTCAGGGAGGGCTTGGAGTGACAGCAAGATTCCTGGAGGTGGTGCTCCACACCTATCACCCCAAAGGTACCGTGGCTTCGCCCGTGCAAAGGGGCGGGGCTCCCAGGGCTGGGCCTGGTTGAGTCACTCCCAGGCCCTCCCGAGTCATGAGGTTGCTGTGGTCTTGTTCTTTCAGCTCTACCAGCATCTCAGGGAAACAGGAGGAGGCCCAGGGGTAAAGGGGGACATTCCCCAAGTATGGCTTAGGCTGGAGGTGGGGCACCACAGCTGTGCATGGCCTGGGGTAGGCAGCTCACACCAGCTGTTTGCATGGTCACGGCTGGCTCGGCTCGGCTCTGCTTGGCTTGGCTGGAGTGGTGGTGCATGAGCCCGGAGGGCAGAGGGGTGGTTGGCACCTGCCCTTGGCTTGCAGAATTAACCTTCGGTGATTCCAAAGCTCAGAAGATGCTGTGAGAACTTGCGAGCCTTGGTCCTGGCCTCTCTGACCTCCTCTGGGACCCTGCCAGAAGGTGATGAGGGAGTGGATGACCAGATGACCTCCTGGCATCCCTTCATCCTTTGCAGGAGGTGGTAATCCCAGAACCAGGCCTGTGGCTAAGTGTCGGAATAGACAGGTGCTGGAGGAGAGGAGGGAAAACCCATGGTAGTTCATGGTAGGGGGGCATTGACTTAGCAACCGCTCAGAATAGAAAAAGACCTAGGGATCTTAGATAACCACACGCTCAAAACGGGGGAGTCTGTTCAGACTTCCTGGTGGGCTAGCTCTGGGCCTGTCCGAGCGGGACATGACAAATGGGGTGTGTTCAGAGAAAGGTAGCTGATAGGTAGGGATCAGAAATGGGTGCTTTAAGGAGCTTCTGAGGAGCCATTAGACTCTGGTCAGCCCCACGCGCAGAGCTGGGAGCGGGAGCAGAAACCACAGAGAGCAAGCAGGTCCTGCGAGGAAGGACTTGGTTCCCTCCGAGGGAAGGGGGCTGCTGAGGCTGCAGCTGTTGAAGCGAGGGCGTTTCAGAAGGGATTGCTGGGGTATCCTGAGGGCTGGACACAGTACATGCAGGCCTCTTCCACTCTGAGGCCATGAGGAAGGAAAAGCTGGAAGAAACTTGTTTGTGAAAGGAAAAACCCGAGGCAGCCTAGCAGCCTGGCAGAGAGCCCTGGCCTGGGAGGCAAAGGACCTGAGCTCTGGTTCCACTCTGTCCCTGTCTGTGTGGCTGGCCTGGAGCGAGGACCGCTCCTCTGACCCCCCTCTCTTGCCCAGTCACCTGGTTCACGAGGCTGAGGTTCAGGGAGGCCGCCGAGCATCCTGGCTCTTTGGGAGTCCCGCTGTCCTGAGGCTCTGCTTCAGCCCTGGCCCCACCCCTATCTGGCCCCCACCCCAGGCTGGGCTCCTGGACCCTCAGGAGCCCGTGTCCCCTTCCAGGGCTGAATGAGTGTCTGCACAACAACGGCGGCTGCTCCCACATCTGCAATGACCTCAAGATCGGCTTTGAGTGCACCTGCCCAGCAGGCTACCAGCTGCTGGACCAGAAGACCTGTGGCGGTGAGACCCCCCCCATACACACACCCCCAGGCCAAGGCAGAGCCTCCCACCGGTCCTGACCTCTGCTCCTCCCCACAGACATAGATGAGTGCGAGGACCCAGACGCCTGCAGCCAGATCTGTGTCAATTACAAGGGCTACTTCAAGTGCGAGTGCCACCCTGGCTACGAGATGGACACGCTGACCAAGAACTGCAAGGCTGTCGGTATGGACGCCCCAAGGTGTGGGGGAGGGGAGCTCTGAGGAGGTGCAGAAAGCAGTGTGTTTCCGTATAGGTGAGGAATGGGTGTGCGCACACAGTACTAGGAGTGTACATACACATCACACGCTGCACTGCACACAAACACCCACCCAGACACTATAGAAAGCCACCCAGTACAGCCCACAGAAACCATATACAGGCACACTGGGCCCTGCAGACTGTACACCCAGCATAGGCAGCCCACACAAAGAGCAGGGCATGTGCAGACCTAACTGGTCAGTTCAGCCAACGGCATCCATTCATTTCATTCAGTCCTTTATACGTTGTGGGCACCAGGCTCATCAGTAAGCAAAACAGACACACATCCTTGTCTGCCCTCGGGGAGCTTACCTTCTAGTGGGTGAGACAGACAAGAAACCAGATAAATAAATAAAATACAGTGTGTGGCCGAAAGTAATAAGGGTTAGGAGAACTATAAAGCAGGGAAGGGGAGGGAGAGGTCCAGGAGGGCAGTGGCTTGCGGGTGTGAAGAGAGTGGTCAGGGAACCCTCCCCTTCATGAGAAGGTGACCTGTGAGGCGAAGGAGTGAGCCGTGCATCTATCTGCAGGAACAGCCACAGGCAAAGGTTCAGAAGTGCTAAGGCCCTGAGGTAGGAGCGTGCCTGGTTTCAAAGAAGAGTGAAGGAGCCGGTGCAGCTGGAGCAAGGAGAGCAGGGGGAAGTCGGAGAGGCGACTCGGGCAGATCACAGAGGTCTCCTCCTCCCAGCGAGGGGTGACTCTGGGTTCCATGCTAAGTTGGGGGAAGCTTCTGAGGGTTTTGAGTAGATGAGGGACACGGTGGGCCCTCCATATGCAGTAGCCAGGAGTGTGTAGGTCACTGACGACCTTCCTGAAATCTAATCTTGAGCCCATCAATGGGTTTTGTGTATACACACACACATACATAATCTGTGTCGTCTATTGCACACATCCCACCCCTGCTATTGGCTCAGAATAAAGTGCAAATTCTTCACCCAGCAGATAGGACACGTCATGGTCTGGCCCCTGCCAACCTTTTGCAGCCTTATCTCTTATGTCCCTAAATACACTCCACATAAACTAAAGACTCACAATGGCCTCCCTGAATCTCCTCCCTCTAATCTCCTCCTCCCTCCAGTCTCACCCCAGCTCCCGTGTCTGTCCTCCATACTGGAACCTCCGTCATCTTTGAAAAACACTTAATGCCCACGTTGCCCTCCTTGAACTATTGCAGTGGGGCCCTGAGCAAAGGAGGTGGTAGTTGCCGGGGAGAGATGCTTTCTAGGCAGAGGGACAGCTTCAGCAAAGGCCCCGAGGCAGCAAAGCGCAGTGGTGGCTGAGTAACGACAGGGCGTCTGGAGGTTGGAATCGGGGTGTGCTGGAGCGGCGAGTGATGAGGCTAGACAGGGAGCTTGGGGTCACACTGCCTTCAGTGCCAGCCTGAGCGGGAAATGGGGAGGATGGTGGAGATTTGTATCTAATAAAAAAGAGGAAAAATCCTTCTGTTACTTGTGGTACGTTTACACTTTTTGTATCAACTGTTTCATCTCCTCCTCTACGCTGTGAGGTAGGACTTGTCCCCTGTTCTCCAGGAAAATGAGGCAGCGCCCAGCAAACCAGTGGCAGAGCCTTGGTCTCCCCTTCCTCGCCTCGTGCCCTGACCCTTTCTCTCCCCGCCTCTCTGCATGGCAGCTGGCAGGAGCCCGTCCCTCATCTTCACCAACCGGCACGAGGTGCGCAGGATAGACCTGGTGAAGCGGGACTACTCGCGCCTCATCCCCATGCTCAAGAACGTCGTGGCGCTGGACGTGGAAGTGGCCACCAATCGTATCTACTGGTGTGACCTCTCTTACCGCAAGATCTACAGGTGAGCAGCCAGGCCTGGGAGGTGGAGCTGACAGAGGCAGAAGGGAAGGGTGGCCTCTGTGCCCTTTCTGCCCCTGGAATTCTCCAGGACTGAGTTGGGGCTTAGGAAGGGACACAGAATCACAGTGGCTATGGAACTGCAGGACCCATTTCCCACCCTCACCCCTATCTCCCCATCTCCCTCCCCCGCCTGCCACACACACACCCTGGCCTGGCCTTAGGCTGTGGCTCCATTGGGAGAGCAGCTTTGAGCTCCACACACCCGGGCTTTGACTGCCCCCTGGTGGCCCAGTAGGGTGTGAAAGACCCAGGGAATGTTCAGTCAGGGCAGAAAGGAAGAAATCCCTGCCTTTGGTGAGGACTTGCAAAGCAGCCCACAATCTGTGTGTTGGATCCTGAGGATTCAAAGATGGCGCAGATGCCTGGAGAACCCTCTCATAGTGCAGTGACATCCATTGTGATGGTCAAGAATCATGAGGGGGATTACAGAGGAGGCCTCTGACCCAATCAGGGGGGTCAGGGAAACCTTCCCGATGCAGTACCCCTAGTCCGGCCCTTCACTGCGTCTGTAACACCAGTCCGTGACCTTCAGCTCCCAGGAAAGCTCCTCACACACTCGGTTCTCTCCTCCCGCTCTTTCTCAGATACCACGAGCCGGCCGCCCTGCGTGGCCCGGCCCCTTGGGGCAGTCATAGCCTTTCTTTGTCCTGAGATCCGACCACTTAGCAGACCTGCTATGACCAGGCACTGGGGAGACTGTTGAAAGACTGATGGGATGGATGGGTGGATGGACAGATGGATGGATAGGTAGAAACAAATATACCAAATGCTACTCAATGACAACTCACTGACTACCGCCCCCAGCACAGAGACACACACTCAGTTCCCACTCTCTCACACACACACACACACACACACACACACACACACAGCTCGCCTGTCCAACAGCTGTTACTGAAAAAGGCAGGATTCAGTGACAGGTGAAATGGGGCTGAGGAGGAAGGGTCAGATGAAATTCCGGGTTCATTTTGAGAGTTTTTGGTTCTGGCTCGGGAGGTTCTGTTGGTGGTGCTGTCCTCTGAGGTGGGAAATGTGGAGGAGAATCAAGTGGGGTTTGGGGCAGTCCAGCAGGCTGGCTGAGGGGAGGGCAGTGGAGTGAGGGGTTCTGGATATATTGAGTTTGGACATCCAAGGGGGGCCAGTTGGCTTTACCGTCTGGAGCTTCAGAGAGTGGCCGGGATGGGAGAGTCAGAGTTCTGGATGGCAGTGGGCACCGTGGGACTAACCTCCCAGAGAGCGGTGATGGGGGAGAGAAAACGTTGGGAGAAACAGCGTTTGGGAGACGGAGAGTCCTGTTAATATTGCCTCCTGGGCGTCTACTGTGGTTTCAGCCCCTTCTCTCCATTCTCACCGGCACAGCCTCCCGCAAGCCCCCTGTTCTCCCACCTCGACAGTAAACAGCCCCCTCCAGTCTCCCTGCCTTCATTCCGCCCTTTCCAATCCATCTCACCGTCCCCGGTGCTATGGTGATCTCACATGCCCATCTGGCCTGCTCGGTGACCTGCTCTGAGAGAAAATCCAACTCCTCAGCATGGCATGAAGAGCCTACAGATGTGGCCCCTTCCCACACTGACTTCCAGTCTGATATCCCACCTCCCCTGAATGTAGCTCCACCTCCGCTGAATGTCACGCCTTATTCAGCATTCCAGGACACACACCCCTGCGCGTTTGACGTGCTGTTCTCTGTGCACCTTATGCACAGGTCCTTCAGACTCACTTACAAAGCCTTCCGCACCCCCCCCCCCCCCCCCACCCCCACCCAAGGATGATGCAGCCTCCATTTCTCTGCTGCTACAGCCCCGAGTGGTATATGTAATCACATTACAGTGTAATGATCTGGCTGTAGATTTCTGTCCTCCACAAAATGAACTTCTCCAGGCTGGAGGCTGTGGCTGACTCAAGCCTACAGGCTACCCTGGTGGCCCAGGGAATGCACTGAGTAGAAATGAGCTAGGCTCCTCTAAAACCCTCTGCCATCGCCCAGAGGGGAGAGAGGGGGGAGAAGGGCGCACAGGCAGCCCCAGCGGGGGATGTGGGGGATGCGTGGGTAGAGCACCTGCCCCACGGCCAGCTCTGGCTGCTCCTAGCGCGTACATGGACAAGGCCAGCGACCCGGCGGAGCAGGAGGTCCTCATCGACGAGCAGCTGCACTCTCCAGAGGGCCTGGCGGTGGACTGGGTGCACAAGCACATCTACTGGACCGACTCGGGCAACAAGACCATCTCGGTGGCCACGGTCGATGGCAGCCGCCGGCGCACTCTTTTCAGCCATGACCTCAGTGAGCCCCGGGCCATCGCTGTCGACCCCCTGCGAGGGTGAGTGTCCTCCCCTGGACCTTCCCGCTCTCCCACCATGGGCACTCGGTCCCCGTGGATCTGTCCTAAGAGCTATTTTTTAAAAAATATTTTTAATTGATTTTTTTTATAGAGAGGAAGGGAGAGGAATAGAGAGTCAGAAACATCGATGAGAGAGAAACATCCTTCAGCTGCCTCCTGCATGCCCCACACTGGGGAATGTGCCTGCAACCAAGGTACATGCCCTTGACCGGAATCGAACCTGGGACCCTTCAGTTCGCAGGCCGACGCTCTATCCACTGAGCCAAACTGGCTTCGGCTTAAGAGCTATCTTGAGGGCCTCGGAAGGCCTTCAACACAGCCCTTGGGAGGAGAGTCCGTGCAGGCCCCTCCGTCTCCAGGACTCTGCCGCTCATGCGTCATGTCACAGAATCAGTGGCACAGCGTCTCGGCGCAGAGTGGGCCCTGGAAATTGCCTGGAAATGCTCCAGGGCAGGGAGCCTGTCCTCACGCTGCAGGTGGGCTTCTGGTGGCTGCTCACACCCGTCCAGAGACAGGCGCCCATCCCTTCCCGGGGCCTGTCTCATCGGAGGACAGTTCTGCCCATTAGAAAGGATTTTTTTTGTTTGTTTGTTTTGTTTGTTTTCTCATATTCCCCAATCTGCCTCCCTTCAACTTCCTCCACAGTCCCGATGTAGGTACCTGAGGTGAAACCACGCAGCCCCGTGCCTGGCACATAGTAAGTACTCAGTCCACGTTGAGGAAAGAGAGAGAGAGAGGCCCTGGTCAGTCTAGCTGTGTGGCCCTCAGAGTCATCCGCTTCCTCCTCTGCAGACCGGAACAGTACGAGGGGGTGGACAAGGGCCCTCCCCACCCCGGCCTGCCAGGGCTCTGGCTGGAGCTGCCGGAGGGAGAGAGGGCGTCCAGGCCGCCCAGCAGAGGCCAGGGGTACATGTGGGGAGCACAGGCTTCCCTGCACTCGGATGAGGGGAAGGCTAAAGCACCTGCTAACGCCAAGACTGATTTATCCCCGTGGATTCCAGGCCTTCCCAGCCCTACTGCGTGCCATCTTCAACATTCAGTGGGTCCCCGGCCTTGCGATCCAGACCGCCCAACCATGTCCCTGATAAGAAGCCCTGTTGGGTTCTTCTCTCTTTTAGATTCATGTATTGGTCTGACTGGGGGTACCAGGCCAAGATTGAGAAGTCTGGGCTCAACGGTGCGGACCGGCAAACACTGGTGTCAGACGACATTGAGTGGCCCAACGGAATCACCCTGGGTGAGCCCCGCCCTGCGATGGGGGGCTGTGCTGGCACCTGGCCCTGACCAAGCCCCTGGGTCTCGTTCCCGCACCCCTCACGGTGCCAGGGCCTGTGCTGTGGGCAGGGTTGCCCCAGGGCAGCCTCCGGTGGAGGCCTGGCCTGGAGATGTGGGCAGGGAGGGGGCACAGAAGAGCAGAGATCCAGGCTGTGGTCTCGGGCTGGTGACCTCATCCCCTGTCCCCCTTTCCCTCCCCAAGATCTGCTGAGCCAGCGCTTGTACTGGGTAGACTCCAAGCTGCACCAGCTGTCCAGCATTGATTTCAGCGGAGGCAACAGAAAGATGCTCATTTTCTCCTCTGACTTCCTGAGCCACCCTTTTGGGATAGCCGTGTTTGAGGTGAGCCCGGACGGGGGGGCATGGCCCATAGGAAGCTGAAGCCTAGAAAAAGTTCATTCAGATAGGATGGCCCCCGGAGGCTGTCCAAATAGAAACCGAGGGGCAGGGAAGCCGGCCGGCACGTCTGTGCCTTTGTGAGCGGCCTCCAAGCAAAGGCTTTGCGGCCGTGTCCCCGGGCAGCCTTCCCTGGGCTCCCTCCCCAGGGCCACCCTCTCAGAGCAAGCTCAGAGGTAAGTTGCTAGACAACGTGTCTTCTCTGGGAACTCGCAGCACCAAGCACTGGGCCCACATATACACAAGGCGCCCAGTTATGGGAGGGAAGGAGGAGAAGGGAGGGATCTATATTTCCTTATAATCATTTATTGTTGGAAATGGCCTGAAAGATACTGTTCAACTCGAACATACTTTTCCTGACCTTTTCTGGACCTTGGGGTCATAGAAGTGAAGCAAACATTATCCCAGTCCACGAAGCTCCCAGGAGGGTGAGAGTTAAAACCCTCCTTTGTTCTGACCCTGATAACCTTTCTCCTCGGGGAACAAAGAAGCAAGAACCAATCAAGGTCTCACACATCTACTTCTGCCCCCAAACTAACTCTGCCACCAAGGGAGGGAAGGCAAAGGGGCAGTGGTCTGTGGTGGGCATTGGCCATATTTGCTTGGAGCGACCTCACCCAGCAGTGCTCTGAATTTATGGGCAAGTCCAGCCCCTGCTTCAAGACAGGTGTGTTCGGACAGATGTATGTGCTTGTGCATATTTGTGACATGTACGTGTAAAATATATGTGTGTGCATGTGTGTACATGAATACATTTAAAAGCATGTTTTCCTTGCCCCGGCCGGTGTGGCTTGGTTGGTTGTTGTCCTGTGCACCAGAAGATTGTGGATTGTGGGTTCAATTCCAAGTCAGGGCACATATCTTGGATGTAGGTTCAGTCCCCATTAAGGAAGCAATCGATTGATCAATATATCTCTCACATCCATGTTTTCTCTTTCTCTCTCTCTTCCTCCCCCCCCCCTATCTTTTCCCCCTCCCTCCCTCCCTCTCTCGCTGAAAAAGAAAGCATGTATTGCTGCATATGCTGGTGCTTGTGCATAAATATGGATACCAAAACTTACACAAGTGCTTATTTAGGTACAAGTGTGCCTTTGTGTGTGTCGACGAGCATGTGGGT
>PVJN01032660.1:0-24009 GCA_004026805.1 Lasiurus borealis | reverse complement strand
TTGCATTATTACTTTTTTGTCTTGATAGGCAGGCATGTAGATAGGTAGATAAATGTTAGTTTGATCAGATTTGATAGATAATACATATACAGGTGGGCAGATACAGAGGTAAATTAGAACATTTGTAAAAAAAATAGAGAGTGGTACACAGGAATTATGATGAAAATGATGAGTTCTATTTTTTAGTTAAGCCCCTGTGTTAGTTTGGGTTCTCCAAGAGCAAACCTTGAGACCAGGCTGGATGAAAGTGACTAATTTGGGAGGTGACCCCAAGAAGCAGCAGAAAGAGTTGTGAAGTGAGAGAAGGAAGAGAAAGCCACTTCAGTGCCTTCCTGAATAGGTTACCACTGTGGAAATCTGAGACTCCATTGCCTTGGGCTCTGAGGGTCTATGTGGGGAGAGAAGTAGTATTTATCCATCTTCTCCATTTCTTCATCATCAGGAGGCTGTTCACAGGCAGCCTGGCATGTTGGCGAGTTCAGTCAGGCTCATAGGCACATCTGGGACTTGAAGAAACTGCCAGGGGGCAGTCACAGATGCTTCCAGAGAAAGGCAGTGCTGTGAACCAAAAGGAAGAAGTGTCTAAGGAACAAGGACCCCATAAGCTTCATGACTAGATCCCTTTCTATGCTCTAACCAGGACCCCTTATCTGAATTTTCTCCCTCCTTCTCATGAGACCTTCTAGTGTCCTGTTGGCTCCACCCCTGCAGCAGATCTCAGAGTTACCTCCCCCTTCCTTCCAATCCTCAGAGCTAGGATCAGAACTTTACAATGTTTTATGCAGCATTCCTAAAATATTACCCATAAAACAATAATCCTACAAGATTCTTTGAGAAAAAGAAGAATCTGGGAATCAAATAATTTTTCTAAATTCTGCCTTATATTTCTCCTTCTTGGAAATTCACAGCCTTAGTTTAAAAAAAAATGTTTACTTTTGTTTATTCTTATTATTTGTGATATCCTTAATAGTATAAGTGAAAGAACAATATGCTATAAATAATCCATAAATATCAATTGTAAAAGTGCTAGATTACTGCTTAGTTTGTATGTCTGTTATCACCATAACAAGCTTTCAGGCTTCTCTAAACTGACTTTTCCATCTTAACACTTCCTGATGTCCCTTCAGATATCCTGTACTTCAGCTAAATTATACTCAGTTTCATTTCCCATGTTTACCTATGACTTTCTGCCTTCATTCACAATTTATTATGTATTCATTCTACATTAACAAATTTTTTGACACATAACTCTTCTTGAGTTTAAGAGAATTAAAATAAAAACCATAGAGTCCCCTTTTGCTAATGTTTAATTGTACTCTGGCTAAGTAGACCAGGATGTCCTGCAGATTTCTGTTCGCTTGGTTATCTCACTCTTGTTCATTCATTCAGGTGCCAGTTGAGCATGAAGGGATGAGCTGCCATAGTTTTATTTAAAAATTTGTATTTTGGATCTTCATTTTCAGATTAGCCTCTTCTGCCACTTTTGTGGAGCCAGAGGGGTGCCATGTCGATGGCACATTGTGAGGGGCTGCTTCTCACAATGTCTTGATGTAAAAAAAAACTAAGATGTTTAAAGGCAGGAGAACCAGACGCTCAGCTACCTGCAGACATTAGGCCCAGTGTCTCCAGATGGAAGAAGGAATGCATGATGATCACTTGCTATAGAAGGTGCCTGCCCACACCGTGCTGATGATTCCTGGTTGGCTCTCTATGGAATACCCAGCTTTTGAAATTGGGGAGTCTAAAGAAGCTTTTAAAGGTTCCATTAGTCTTACAAAAGACCTCACTGGATCTGTCATGAGTTGGAATTATAATAAAAGAGGAAAATTAGTTATAGGTCTCATTTATATTTCTTATGCTCAGTTGGAGATGAAAAGAAGAAAATCTATCCCAAATTTCAAGAGAGAGAGAAAGGCACTGATTCTCTGAATCACTGAAAATGGCTTTCTAACAAATGTGCATCATTTCTATGTGTGCGGTAATAAGGATAATTAACTGTTGGGCACTTTCTGTTCCTATGACAAAGCGGCCACATTCCACCCATACATTTCTAATTTCCTATTTGGATTTTTCTTCAACCTGCAGTCCATAATACATATTAACTTGGGAGCGTCCATAAGCAGATTATAGGAGAAATAAAAGATAGCACAAAGAGCATGATCTGGACTAGGCTAAGCATGGGCTTGGGTGCTTGGTGAATGGTGCCTCGTCACAGTTTCTGTTTTGCCATTTTATGTCCTTTGTTCATGGTCTAGAGGGAAGCAGGCACTGGGCGATATCCCCAGCAAGGTGGTCTTGGATGATAGTCTGCCTGCAAGAAAGGTCTCAGAAGGATCAGATTTGGGGGGATTTGTCCATCATGATTTATTGAAGATATTTTACACAAAACTCTGCTCAGGGAATCACCATAACCAGAATCCCACAGGAGACTCCATGTGGAATCACTGGCATTTTCTGAGACTTCAGGCTCTGGAATATTCCCCAGGATAATTGAGAGGTTGGATTTATTCCCTCATGCATTTCTGACAAATTACCAATCTGGCTACCATATTATTTATATGTCTCTCACAGCCCTCTCTAGAGATGTAAGGAATCTGGCTCTTTCTAACAAATGGATGATGGCTACAGACTCATAATGAGAAAGCTAATAAAGAAGGAATTTTTAGTAGGATAAGTGGCTTCTTGAATAAAGGATTCTTTTATTACTTCATGAATCACAGTTAAAAGCTAATGTCATGAGGCTAAGGAATTTTCTACATTGCAAGGGAAAAAGGGAGAGGGGGAATATAAAACAAAAGAAAATAGAGGATAAAAAACAGGAACCTTCTCAGAATGCTGGCTTGTTGGTACAGTTTGTCAGAACTGTGCCAACATTACTGTCACATTAGGTTAGGGAATGAGAAACTCAATATCCCCATGTGTCCCTCACACTGATGCCCAGGCAACTCTCAGATGTCACAAGTTTGGTGTTTGTAGTATAGCTATTGCTATGTATAGAGATCAAACAATGCTTGAATTATTAATCACAATGCAACAATGTGATCCAATTACTAAGGACATAAAGATAGAAAACATATACACATACACACACACAAGTAAGCAGTACAGGACCTAGGTAAAAAGAGGATGGATGGGTGGGGCAATAGTGAGTGAAGGTCATGGACCAATCAAAGCTTTCATTTGGATGTTGGGCTTCCTGCAGTTTTCTGAATCCCTGCACAACTCACAGCAGGGGTAAACTGTACACTCTTTGAAAAGCTGGATTCACAAGGCTACCAATCAGACTCAGTTCCAGTGGCAGGTGGAGGGCTCAGGGCTGCAGCAGGTAACCTTGTCACTGCTTAGGATCTTAGGTATAATGGAATGGTCACTGGGAACCAATTCTGCTGTTAAGCACAGTAATTAGTGGTAATCCAGGGGAGAGGCGCACGGCCTGCCTGTGGTTGGTGGAGTGAAGTGTGCCCAGGCCAACGCACTGATTGGCAGGAGCAAAAGGAGTTATGATGTTAACTAGCTGGCAAATGCCACAATCAGGTACCAGGATGCTCATGGCCCCTAGCTTCAGCCAAACTGCTGCGTGCGCCCTCTGCTGGCAGAAACAAGGTCACTTTCTTGGCTTCCAAGGGGTATAGCAGAGGGGACTCCTGAGTCTGAGCAGGAAAGAGAGCAGAACACAGCTGGGTTTTCCCTGAGAATGGAACAGACCCGTGCATATTGGCAGTTGGCACAGCTGTGTACACACTTTCTAACTGGTTGTGTCTCTTCAAAGAGCAGCCTTGGAGGGGCCTCTGCAAATACTATTGACATTGACAACATCAATAGGGCAATGGGACTGGGAAGATGGGAGGAAGGAATCCAGAATCCTGTGCAGCCCCTAACATTTTGTGGATGAGTCAGTGTTGCTTTCTCCAGGAATGTCAGTAGTAGGAAAGTTAGGCTATCAAATACCCTTAAAAGCAAATGCTACCCTTACAACCAAATGCTACCTGTCTAAATACAGCCGTGTGCCTCTGCCTTTGGAACACCCCACTGGATGGAGAGAAGTGGCTCCCAAGCAAAATGTCCTCAGGGGAAATGCCTCCAACATTCCCCTTGGCCTTCTTGTCTTTGCGGTCCATGTGTCCACTCCAGCAGCAGGGGCAGTCTATGCATGGCCTCTGCTTTGCCCCCTGGACTGGTGATACCTAGGGACAGGACTCAGCCTTTACCCCAGAGCCCATGACCTCAGTGCAGCTGGTGGCCAGCCTGGCTGCTTGTCGGGGAGTAAATACATAAAAGAACAAAAGAATGAGAGGGCACAAGTGTCCTGTGGGGATTCTCCTAGGGTAAGAAGTCTTGAGATGGAGCCCACATCCTGGACAGGTTGCTTTGGAAAAAAGAAAGAAGGAAGAAAGGAAGGAGGGAGGAAAGGAAGGAAGCAACCTTCAATCTTCAACTCTGTTTTAAGACCTTTTCAAGATCTCAGAATCCCTGCCTTAGCCAGCTCCAGCATTAATGAGTAGGGAGAAAACAGATTAGAAAACACCAGCTGGGTGGTGGTCCCCATTCAGTTCTCACTCTTCTGTGTCCTATTGCCGCCTCAGTTATCACCCTGGGGCCAGGGTCACTGAGTCAACCCATCTGATGAGTCTCCCTCAGGAAGCACCTAGGCCACTGCAGCTGCTGTTCTCATCTGGCAGACAAGGAGGAAGCTGAGAGGACAGGTACACATGGCGCTGCAGGGTTGAGGGACCTGGGCGATCCCATCAGAACCATGATGTCTTCAGAATTCCCTACAGTGACTCCTAAAGCCTGGAAGTCATGGATTTCAAAGCTCTGGTCTCTCCTCCTCTGGAACTCTAACTACTATCTCATGGAAGGGAAAGTCCACATACAACTCTGCTTCTTCTGTACCCTGCCTGAAGTCTCAAAACCATGGCACTCCTCATTACAGTCACCCCTCATAGACAGACAAACACCTCCTCAGCTCTTGGGACACAGAGCACATATAACTAGTCTTCTGATGCAAAGCTTCATCTCACAACTTACACAGCACAACTGCTCTGGGCTTAAAGCCAGTTTGCTCTTCTCAAAATGATTCCAGTACCCCAGCATCTCCCCCATGGCCCTGTTGCTATTCAGGTATCATGTCTTTCTCCATAGATTATAGAAGCTTTGAAATCAGGATCAATACCTAATTATTTCTCCCTATAATACAGTTTGATTCTTTAAATTAATAGAATGTAATGACTTTTTTAATGAATAAATAATTAGAAAGTAAGTCAGCTCAGGCAACTCTACCTGAGGGAATCAGGATTTACCTTTCTGCCCACAGGATTTTAAAATAGAAAACTTATTTGTAGAGTAGGAGTCTGGATTTTAGTGATTGTGGGTGGGAAGGAGTGTGGTAAGGGGAAGGGGAAAGGAAGATACATGACAGGGGGCTGACAGGCACAGAGACCTCTGAGTTTGTGAATTGGGAGAAAGAATGTTTAGTACTATGTGAGAGAAGGGAGAACACTTCTGCCCCCTAGATGCCCTCTTGTGTCTACAAAATGCTTCCTAGGATTTAGGTAAGGACAGATGTCCCAAAAGATGCCTAAAAGGGACCCAGCAAACCACTCTTTGCTTTTCCTGCCAAACTTTGTGCCACACTTTAATATGCCAGCAATATCACAGTGTAAAGCTCCCCACCATTCCTGCTTCCAGAGGAATGGGTGCCGGGTCAGTGCCAGCCCCACGGGGATAAACAGGTGCCTGACAGGTGGTGACCCTGGCATTTGTGAAAGCACCTGGAAGAACCACAAGACTGCTACCTCCCTCCTCCCCACTCTACTAGCCTGGGAGCATGAACCTGCCCACCACACTCTGTCAGCCTTCTGTGGGTCCAGGCTGTAAGGAATGCCAAGAGCCCTGACCTGAGCCAACTGCATGAATATATGCCCATCCTCCATCTCTGAAGTTGCAGGTCTCTTTTTATCTCTACAGTCTTTACTTTGGCAGAAAAAGACAACCTAGACTCTATATTAGAGAGATTAAGAACACACTACTTAAATAAAAAATGTATCACCAATTTGGAAAAGTCATTGTATTATTATGTTTAAGGTAGAAGAGGAGAGTCTATATGGTATGAAAATGAAGGCAGAATGTAAAGCTTACAATCGCCCCATCCTGATCTAAGCCCGTTTAGACAATCAATTACCAAGAAGCAGAAGGAAAGCCAAGAAGGGTTGGTCAGAATTCCCAACTCAGGGTGGGACTTTGGGAAGTTATATGAGAGAACTTTCTCTACTGCACAAGTTTTGTTTTCCTTATCATTCTTTTTATGGATAAATATACATCAGAAGTGCGTGTGCTTGTGCCATTTCTGAGAGGGCATGTAGATTTGGTTGCATTCATCTGTATTCTCCCTCTGAAGGGTGGGGACATTGACCTTTTCTCCATTATAGAAGAAGGTTTATATTTTGTGATACACAATGGAGCAAAACTCCTTGGGTCTACTGGGGTGGCTGTGCGGCAAATTCTGATCTGAGCATATGTGCTGTGGAAGTGCTGGCTACCCACAGACTATTGAGGAAGCATTTTCTTTGCAGGCAACATCCTAGCAGTTTAGTTGGAGATGCCTGGCACAGATGGGATAGACTGGATAAGTGAGAAGTCGCTAAAAAGGAAGTTGAGTTGAGGTGTACCTCCTTGCTTTCACTCCTATAATGGAAGCAAAGAGAGCTCCACTTCCCTGCCACCTTGGCTGTCCCATTGGGCCTTTTTGTTCAGCATCTACTGGCCTGATTAAAGACACATGTGAGAGCTCCTCAGTTGTTTCCTATCTTCTAGGCTGAGATTTGGTGCCGATGGATGCAGGAGGCAGAGGTCCAACCTGTAGATTTCTCTGCTTCCTGATCAGCTACTGAAAGACCTATCATTATGTCCTTCACCAAAGAGCAGATGAGGGTTTAACAGAGCATAAATATATAATGAAAAAGTTGACTTGAAAGGACACATGGTGATTTTCAGCCTCCAATAGGTGCCAGAAATTTCTATTCTGCATGAACCATAATTGGAGTTCAATTCCAACATCAGAGCATTTGTTAAACGTCTACAGGATGGATGCTCTGGAGTTTGCCAAATGCCCAGAACCCTTGCAAACAAGCTGAGTGTCCTACATTGGCTTAAAAAATTATTTTCCAAGTGCCAGCACCCTAGACAATCTCATCTCTAGGTATGGGCCTATTATTCTGTGTCCTGTAATTATGTTCGATTTTTGGTACTGTTATGATCGCCACCTGTCTTTATAAATCAACCATAATGAATTCATACATTCAACACAGTTATTGCTTAAAAAATTCAACATAATGTAGGCTCTTTGTACTCAATTTGGGTAAGAACTCTAAAATCCGGTATTGCTTCTGAAGGCAACCTAGATTTTAAGACTCATTTGGGCTAGATATCCCCATTAGTCTCTTGGTAATTTAAATCAGTTCTGAGATGTAGGTTTTTCCAGTTTAACTCTAAACTCCCCATTGTTACTCAACACCTACTGCAAAATGGCGAAACCTATCTTCATCGCTTGCACGTGATACTCTGGAGCTAATTTCACCAGGCTGCCCTCCCTATATGCACACTCCTTACTCCTTGGGGCCCTAGTTCTTCCCATTCTGCCTGAGTATAGTGTAAAGAAGCAATGAACAGACTGTCGTGTTATGGTTGAAAGGCAGGGGAGGTTGCGGAGGGGAGGGGCCTGTAGGAGATCAAGGGAAGAACTTGTATGCATGTGTGTAGGCATAGCCAGTGGATACAGGGCAATGGGGGGGGGGGGGGATGGGGTGGGGAGACAGGTGAGGGCATGTACTGGGGGGTGGGGAGGGCAATAGGGAAAAAAATTAAAATAAATTTAAAAAATTGGGGCTGGGGACTGGGAGTAAGGGTGTTATTCTACTTTGTCTCCCTTCTGGGAAAAACACTTCTCAAGGGCAGAGGGCATGTGTTGATCCTTTGTAATATACAGCACAGGAATTTGAATTAATAGGTCATCACTAAATATCTGCTAAATAATTAACAATTGTTTTCTGACTGGGTAAATGGATGGCTATCTTGAAGGCAGTCAGTCAAATAATATATTGAGTTCACATGATAAACATTTTAATTGGTATTGTCCTTAGTAACATTTTGGGAAACATATAAACCTTCATACATTTATAAACAATTATTTGTTTATGAAAGAATTTATACTGCATCACTTTTACAGCCATGATTTCCTGAGGGGAAAATCCTATAAAATTTGGGATATAGTCTTTTTCCTTAAGAGAAAATTATTAGATACACTGTCATTTTGCAAAATAATTTACTCCATTTTATTTTTATTGTTATCTTTATATACTAAAAAATATGATCAAGATAATTTGTACCTTTTTCAACTAAACCAATTCTAATTGTAAAAATTAAGTTTTATCCTTTCGCTTCTTATTGTTTAAATATTATCTATTATGCTAAGTAAAATAAGTCAGGTGGAGAAAATAAATACCATATGGTTTTATTTATATATGGAATCTAAAAACAAACAAAACAAAAAAACTCATAGAAACAGAGACCCACGGAATGGTTACCAGAAGGAAGGGTGAAAAGAGGCAGGAGAGTATAGTCAATGATATTGTGTTAAGTTTACACAGTGACAAATGATTGCTGGAGTTGGTGGGGTGACTACATTATAGGGTACAGAGGTGTCAGATCACTGTGTTGTATACCTAAGACTAATATAAGATTGTATACCTGGCTCGTATATCAAGTTGAAAGCAAATTTCCCCATTGAAATCAATTGAAATGCCATTAATCCGTTCCAGCCCCCAAAATGCCACCTCAGTTGTTCTTATTACGTGTTTTTGAATAAGAAAAATGTATTTATAAATGACAAATATTGTATAAAACCATAATAAAAGAGAATGAAAAGGAATAAACTGGTTTTATAAAGTGTATTTACCTACTTGTTACACTCTTAATGCTACACTTTATCCCTAAACTGAATGTAACTCAACTTAATTGCTACTGATCTTTCCATTTTTGGCTGATTTAAAAAAAAAAAAAAGGGTCCAACGAGGTTTGCCTCTTCTTCCCTTTTAGAATGTTTCTGAAATGGGTGAGGCAAGTTTCATTGAACAGCTCCGATGCACGACCAGTAGCAACTTTTTTGGGGTGTTTCTTTTCCACGAAGTGTGACACCCTCTTCTACATTCCTAAGATCTCCTTTATCTCACTTGTAGAGATCTCCTCCACCTCTGGCTCCTCCTCGAAACCAATTTCTTGGAGAACCTCCGCATGTTGCTGAGACTGCAACTCTTGTAACTCCTCCCTGGTGAGTTCCAGAGAGTCCTCCTCGATGAGCTCATTCACGTCTCTCTCATCCACCTCCAGGCCCATGGATTTTCCCAGAGACACTATCTCCTCCTCCACTGGCACCTCGGGTTCGAATCCTTCGAAGGTCCTTTCGGCTACAGCCTCAGGCCACAGCTTCTTCCATGCAGAGGTCAAAGTCCTCGTTGTAACACCCAACCAGGCCTGATCAATAATTCTGAGGCATATCACGATGTTAAAGTGGTTCTTCCAGAACTCTCGAAGGGTGAGGTTTGTGTTCTCCGTCACCTCAAAGCAGCGCCGGAACAGGTACTTGATGTACAGCTTTTTAAAATTAGAAATCACCTTCTGATCCATGCGCTGCAGGATAGGAGTGGTGTTGGGAGGTAGGTAGACAACCTTTATAAACTTGAACTCTTCGAGGTTCGGTTAGTGAGCAGGAGCATTGTCGAGGACGAGGAGGGCTTGCATGGTTAGGTTGTTTTCCTGTAGATATTTCTTAACAGAAGGGCCGAAAACCAGGTTTACCCACTCCACAAAGAACTGCCTGGTGACCCATACATTCGGGTTTGCCCTCCACATAACTTGCAGTTTATCTTTTAAAATCTTATGTGACTTAAAGACTGGAGTTTTCCGAATGGTATCTGACCAGAGGCTTGATCTTGCAGTCACCACTCGCATTGGCCCACAGTGCGAGAGTTAGCCTATCCTTCATGGGTTTGTGGCCTGGCATCGCCTTCTCCTCTGCCATTATATAAGTCCTATTCAGCATCTTCTTCCAGAAAAGCCCCGTCTCGTCACAGTTGAAGACTTGCTGGGGGATATATCATTTGGCTTCTATCAGTTCGGAAAAAGTTTTGAGGTAATTCTCAGCTGCCTTCACATTCGAACTTGCTGCCTCACCATGCCTGACAATGGAGTGAATGCCGGACCTTTTCCTGAAGTTATCAAACCAGCCTCTACTGGCTTTAAATGAGTCTTTTGATGCTTTGTCCGTGGAAGTGCTCGGGGTCTGCTCCAGCAAATCACCGTAAATCGCTCGCGCCTTCTCGCATGTGATGCCCTGTGTTAATGTATCTCCTTTAAGCTGCTTCTCCGTCACCCACACCATCAGCAGATTCTCCATCTTTTCATGGAGAGAGCTATGGAGCTTAGAAATTACTGTAACGCCCTTAGCTGGCGTTATACCCTTTATTGACTCCTTCTGTTTAAGCACAGTACATATCGAAGTACTACGCCCGCACTGCCTCGCCAAGTCAGCCACTCGCACACCTTGCTCATATTTTTCTATGATTTCACGCTTTAATTCAATAGACATTATCCTCTTCTGAGCACTGACCTTTCCACTCGCTTTCTTCAGACCCAGGGTTATAAAAAGAAATGTGATAAAGTATGTAAATGCACAAAAGATGCTTGGACAACGAGGTAAACAAGCACACTGACTGAGGCTTGGGAAACTATGAGATGCGAGTCGAGGTAAACTGGTGGGTCATGTGCAGCCGGCAGATCCGTGCGATTACTCGTATTTCAAAGCAAAAAATGGCTCGCTCGATGGCTCATATCTCAAAAATCTTGTATGTTAGGGCACTCATATCTCGAGGTACCACTGTATAGTTTTTAATTTAAAGAATAATAAAAATAAACATTATCTACACTTTTTAAACAAAATATACATTCACTCACACACACTTTGGTCAAAAAGATACACATGCAAGTGACCACTATGTCTCACTTCTGTGCTAGGCAACTGGGGGAGTCATATTATGGGAAATTTTTTTCCAATTCAATGTGACATGTTTGGACCCAGATAAAAAAAAAAAACATACCTACCAAGAAGGACTCCTAGTGGCTAATAATTGGACTCAAATAAAAACAGAGCCTAGCAGCCATTTCTAAACAAGGGCCTCTCACACAAGCCACACTTCAGGGAGAAGCCAGTGCTGAACTTCCTACCTCTGCATTGAACTGCCTGCCTGTATTTTGTTCTTGCCATCTAAGCCAGCCCTTATAAAAGAATTCTTGATTGATCTCTTATCTACCATAATTAATGAACATAGACACTGGGGGGTTGAGATATGCCTAGGAGGGAGGGGGGGGCAATGGGGAGATATGTATAAAAAATTAATAAAAATTAAAAAAAATAACACTGGAAAAAATAAAAAGACCTCAAAAATAAATCACTTATAACCTTCAGGCTACTAAAAAAAATAATAATAATTCTTGGAGTTGTATTTTAACCAATAGAACTGAGGCTTTCCCTATCCAATGAGAGCTGTGCAGCTATATCCTCTTCAGCACCTTCACTGACCAATCAGAGTGCTGTATTCTGATCAGAGTAGTCCTTTTTGGATGAATTAAACTGTGAGAATTTAGAGTCCTCATTAGCTTAAGGACAGACTAATCAGAGCCCAAAGGTGGGGACTTCTTTTGGTATAAGTCAGTTCCTTTCTGAATAATAGAGTGTATTTCCCCTTTCCACCAAGACTGAAGATTGCTTTTCCTCAGCTGGTGCTGAAACACCAAACCGTCTTGCTGGATCAGAGTAGAAAGGAATGAATATCTAAGACACACTGGCTGTCCTCAAAAACCTTCTACTGTGCCGAAACTGGTTTGGCTCAGTAGATAGAGCATTGGCCTGCTAACTGAAAGGTCCCAGGTTCGATTCCAGTCAAGGGCATGTATCTTGGTTGCGGACACATCCCCAGTAGAGGACGTGCAGGAGGCGGCTGATCAAGGTCTCTCTCTCATTGATGTTTCTAACTATCTCTCTCCCTTCCTCTCTGTAAAAAATCAATAAAAACAAAACAAAACAAAAAACTTTCCACTGTGCTTAAAATTTTCCAAAAACAAACTGGCAAATAACTAGTAATGGCAAATATAAGGAATTATGATAGTTCACAGGAGCTTCACTTCATATAGATAGATGAAAGGTATCTCTATAAGAACCTAAGAAAGAATGGGGCAACCAGACAGAGGGTTGGTATCAGGATGGAAGCAGAGCATAAAAGAAAATCATGTGGGGAGAAGGGGCGGGGATGGGAGAGAGAGAGAAAGTTAGTTCATATTTCCCCAAACTTGTGAGTCCAAGGAAAGAAATTCTGGAATCCAAAGTCTGCTGTAGGGTGGGAAATGGAGACACTGCCAAATCCTCCTGTATGGAATCAAATTCTGGCGAAATATTAATGCATTCCAACACATTAAGAAAGTAGACACCCTAAGACCAACCGTTCCTTTTCGGGCAGGTGCTCAGATGCTCTTTCCCCAGGGAACCCACCAGTCATGTACCCAGTTTATTGCTGGGAAAGTGGAAATGAGAGACCTCCAGGGAATTCATAGTTAATGGCACACCATCTACATCAGCCTGAAAATGTAGCAGCAGGCTGCCTACATTAGTGTGCTGCCTTTAACCTTTCTTGTTGTTGACAGATGATTAGCAAAGACGTGCTTGGAGAATTATCCCCACTACTCATTATGAATTCATGAAAAGACATATTGAATTAAACATCTGTCAGCTACTAAATTAGAACCCCCCAAATCCAGTCTCCTGTGTCATCTATATGTTTTTCTCTAAGACATAATAAAAATCCAGTGGTAAAATAAATAATTTCAGAGAGTTGCATAATTAGTTTAGGACAGTGGTTGGCAAACTGCAGCTTGTGAGCCACATGTGGCTCTTTGGCCCCTGGACTGTTCTAACACCACTTCTTCAAAATAGACTCGCCAAAGCCAAAAACTGACTTCTGCCCATGGGCTAGGAAGTTTCATTCGCACTGTACATGCACACCTGCACATGGTATTTTGTGGAAGAGCCACACTCAAGGGGCCAAAGAGCCCCATGTGGCTCATGATCCGCAGTTTGCCGACTACTGGTTTAGGATTATAGTTTTCAAAACTCATGTAATATGAGCAGAGGTGCAGGTTAGAAATATACACAAACATATCAGTGCTGACTGTCACAATGAAGTCAGAGAAAAAATATAGGATGGCATTTAAGTAATTGGAGCATAGTAGATGCACAGGTTATCTATTTTCCAACAAAATAAACTCAGTGTTTAGATGCCTACATTGTATTACCAAAGGAAATGTGGAGAAAAAAAATTGTAAAGGAAAAGATTGCAAATATGATAATGATCCTCCATGAAAGCAAAATCTTAATTAAGACACATCTATTAATAAGCAAATCACTGAGATCAATTTCTGGTTAAACATACCAGTAAATACTTTGTTTTCATAAGAACAGACTGGATGCTCTCATTGAAAACAACTAGAAAAAAATGGAAAATGTATTGATGGAAGACACTGGAGCTCTAAAATGCTGGTATGAGGCAATGTCATAAACATGTTAAGGAACAAGATGAGAGAGAAAAAAAACTTGACAGGTGAGCCCAATATTTGGAACTTTTTCTGATTGTGCAGCGACGAGAAGCTGAGAAACTTGTGAGTCCAGTGGAACAAATTTTGGAATACAGAGTCTGCTGTAGAGTGGTAAATGGAGACACTGACAAATCTACCTGTATGAGATCAGATGTATTGATACCCTAATCTTGTTCTGATAGCTCTCCTGCCCTCTGTTTTAGCAGAGTTGAGTTTCCAAACTTGATCTGTGCTCTTTCCTGATTGCAGGTAATAGTATCAGAATAGTTAAGTTCTGTTTGCTCACCTTGTCTGCACCTTCTTCATGTGGAACAAAGTCATGTTTCTGAGCCTGCAATGCTGAGGTCAGATCATAACCTGAGGAAAACAGAAATATTAGGGAAGTGAGGAGACAACCTCTTGGGTATAAGTTTCTGGTGTAGTAACAAAATCAGTGGTGATGTTATTTACAGAGATCAAGGACACAGGAGGTGGGGCCATTTTGCTCAGTGAGCTTATGGAGCTCTTGAGAAACTCAAGCTGTATTGAAGGCAAAGGAAATGTACGTTGTCATTCTGGGAGTCCTGAGCTTAGAGATGGCAGCCCATTCATAGAAGTGGTTGAGCCCATCCTGTTCACAATGGGTAAATAGAAAAGGATAATGCAAACAATATTTACAAACTGTGCCCCTGAAAGGAGACTGCATTGAGAAATGGGGAATTTTTTAATAGGGGGCTCATGAAAGAAGATGGGGCAAGGTTGAGGGTGAAGGTGCCTGAGTGAATTTCTGAGAAGTACCCAGAGAGAGTATTTATTAGGTATAGCCATAGAGAGGTCATTCACGACCCAAGAAAGAGAGGCTCCTAGGCTGCATTTGGAATAGAAGCTGCACAGGTGTGAATGGAAGAGCAGATTCCTATTCTGAAAGAAGCCTGGTGGTCAAGAGTGATGGTTGTGGGGGATATAGTGCCACAGGCATTGGGAAACCATAGCACCATGAAATGCTAGGGGAAGTTTCTAGGAGCAAGGGGAGCACTAATCACATATATATAGGGGTTGGTTGACAGAGTAGAGTCTTTGAGGAGTGAGCAGGTCATGGGAGCCTATGTCACCCAAGCAAAAAGGATGAAAAGGTCTTCAATGGTCAAGGGAGTGAAAATGGCCCTCACTTCTTACAGTCCCAGAAATTCTCATGGCTCACACTAATTTTAAAATTAGATGCTTATTAATAGTTTAAGTTTTGTGTCTACATTGACAAGTAATTTTATAACATACAACAGATGTGACAAAATGTTGGCAGAGATTAAAATCCGCAAAACATAATTTTTATAGACTTTGCTTGTATTTTTACTGTCCCCTGAAGTATTAAAGGGTCTGTGTCAAACAGGCTTGGCCCATCTGTTCTCTTTCCTTCCCCATCTTCCCACATAATTAATTATTCTGTTCAGCTGTGAGCCCAGGGAGGCACACACATCTGGAAGGAGGATATAGCAACAGAGGGATAGGGAGAGTCAGGAAGAAGTACCTGAGGTCAAGCTTCAACAAAATCAAAGTCAGTTAATATTCCTGTGGCCACACTCAAATCTTACTCCTTCTATGTGATTTACATTGCATTCTCTATACTCCCCCTGAGCCCTTGGAGTAGTTTTTGTTTCTTCAGTTTCCCTCATTAGCCATTTTTTTCTCCATTTTCACATCCACTACTCTGCTGTGGGACTCATGGGTTTACTCATGAGCCACTGTAAAGACCTCCAGACTTATTCCTGGTTATGTCCTTTCTCTCTCCTGTTTTACTCTGGGCATCTCTGCCACATGAAAATTCCCAGGTCTCCTGACTAATTCAGTTGGGATACTTATACTGTCCATGTTGTCAGTGAATTTTTAATATGGTCAGACTACATATCCCAACTGGTATATGATTTTAATATCCTAGAGAGCTGGGCTATAGCTTATAGTTTCTTATTTATCCATAACACTTTGCCAATGACATGTTTTAATAAAAAGTTTGGGTAATAAGGATAAAGTTAAAGTAACAGAATGAATATAAATATTCCTAGAAAAGGCACACTGGTGGTTAAAGATTCAGACCTGAAATCAGGCCCTGGAGATGAGTTCTGAGAAAATTATCAACTTGCAGTGATATGGTACTGTGATTTGGGCTATTTCCATGGAATAATGTAACTCTACCCACTGGCAAAATTGCTAGGCTGATTTTGGTTCCTTTTAGATGGATTAATGACCCCTGTGTAGATCTTACATATGATGTGTTTTTCCAGAAGTGAAGAATGAGGCTGTGATTTTTTTCAGTTAAACCATGTACAGATTATTCATTAGCTGAATCAATAGACTATTGATCTCTGAGCTTTAATTTCATGCTTTGCATAGAATGAGCTTTTCCAAAATTTGAACCATTAAATTCACTTAAAATGGACAACATGAAGATATTTCATGCATTGAAAATGAGGGAAATGATTGTTTTTATAGAATGTGAACTAAGTAATCTAGGAATCGATATTCTATCAGTAAGAACAGGATCACATCACCTGCTATAAGTAAACTTTCCAAGTTATTCCACTTCCTAACTGCTGTGCAAAACTTAAAGAGAGATATTAGTAACCAAGATCTCCCATTCACATGTTGGCTGACCCTGGTAGAGTGTGCTTCCTGAGACCAGTTTTATCCACCCTGCAATCCCAATGTATAATACACTGATTAACACTTAGCAAGAAAAATAAAACAAAACAAAAGCATTGTGAATAATCAACATTTCCAAATTTATATTTTGATATTTTAAAATATAAAATAGCTGCAGTGAGCTTTGAAATATATATATATATATTTGGGTGAGCAAACAGACAGATAGGTACTTCTGTCTAAACACACTTCCTCACAAAGAAATGGTAGGAAACTTTGCTTGATTTCATGTTTTTCCCAATGGTAATATGATAGCTGGTGAGGCAGAGATATATTAAACAGGCACAATTTTTCTGCTGAAAAATGTGGCATACAAATTATATTAACATATGCCATAATTTTTAAATCACGATCCGTAATATAAACTATCTGATTTTAAATGTTTGAAATAGGACAGAACTCATATATACATATAATAGTTTCAGAAGAATGATTCTGAAATAAGAGATACCCAACTATTTAAAGATTGTAAAGTAAAAAATAGAAATGTCAAGAAAGTATAGGGCAATGTTATTTATAAGGAAGTTCTTGCACATTTGAATGATTGGGTGGCAGAGAATAGTTTCTGGAGAAAAACTTCAACCATTTCTTTGTGACATCAGCTACAGTGTCAAAATGTATTATTGCCTATTCATGATGATTTTATAGCATTATTCACACAAGCTGTTGCTGCAAAATATATACCTGTTGAAGGAAGAGAGTGTTAAAGAACATCCAACCCACAATTTGGAGAGTTCAGAGGTCATCTGTTTCAAGGTTCCTTAGTTCACTAGCATATTTATGCCATCAAGCACCAGGTGGTTCTCATTGTACCGTTATCCACCGTTTACTGATTTTTACTCTGGATAGAGTATGCTTCTTGAGAGCACATTTTTTTTAGGATTGCCAAGGGAACCAGAGTACCAGACATCATGTCCTCCTTCAAAGGAAGAAGTATTTCTTCTCAAGCATGTCTTTCATTAGAGTATTAGTTTTTTCCCAGAAGTCCAGAGGCGTCTCAGCCTTAAATTTGAAAGTTAAAAGCAAAGTCAAATTCCATGCTGATTATTGTCTAGCAATTGTCTATCAACACTCAGCCAACCTATATGCCTTTTATGCCCCTCCTCAATGTAGTGAAGGTGCTGGACATCTAAAAGTTACATTTCCAAAACTTGTGCCAGCTGGCAAGCATCCCTGTGAGATACACTTGTATGAAATGTTAATTAGAACTGAGATATGAGTCATCTTCCTGATGCTTCCAGTGGACCCAGAAGAGTGTATTCAGTGGCTGGAATCCACATTTCAATGTTCAGAAAGCAGCTCTGAGGGTGAGGTAATGGCTGCAGCAGCTCCCTATGCTCATCATGGCTCCATGCTATGCAAATGGAATCCAGTGATACCTCCTGACTTCTGCACCTCCAGCTCTTCCTATGATGAAAAAAGCACTCAGTTCCTGTATTAAATGATATTCTACTTGAAATGACTCATGTGAATTCTGTTTGTTTACTTGAACCCTAAGGATGCATAGTTACTGATATTGTCATGACTACATATGCCCAGAGCCGGTCTAGAGATCCATATTCCAGGAACACAGTGCCTCCTAATACCCGGAAATAAAAAGCTGATTTTGGGGGGTAAAGTTGGAGGGAGATGGTTGTGGGGTGTGCAATCAATAGTGAGTGTCTCACATCGTAAGTAGGCAGTAGCTTTATCTCCACTCTACAAGGCTAAGTTATATGTCCAAGATGTCCACAATGAAAGCTGATCCCTTTTTAGAAGCAAGATACTCATCTTCATGAATCTCTGCATGTTTGTTGCTACACTGTTTTTCTGTGGTGGAAATGCAGAGATCTTTGCCTTGAGTTTATTTTGCAACTTTGAAGTGATTAAATTTAAGGATGTGGCATTTTTAACGTATGCCTCTGATATATTTGTGCCTTGCAACAGTTTTCATGTTCTATATAGCTTTTAAAGTCTTTGTTCAGACCTAAAACATGTTCCTACCGATTTAATTTGACATTACCTTTTTAAAATCAACCCTGAATTTTTCTACTTTATAAAATGTAACTTAGTTTGACAATTGGTCATCCCATCATATAAAATATATTTCTGTGGATTTTAAGAACACATCCAAATATCTTTCATATTATATAACATTTTATTGGGGAAATTATAAATTCTAACTTATTATCTTTTTTTTTTTTACTTATCAGGACAATTGAGTCCTATCTCCTTCTAGATTCAACCCTGAAAACATGCACTAAAAATCTCAGTCTTTTTCCTGAGGTGTGATGATGGTGGCAGGAGCACATGGTTGATCTTGGACCTGTTAGCCAGAAGATCCAATCCTCAATACTTGCCTGCTCTAATCTATAGCACAGATATATTTTTTTACAGGCTTCTCACTGCAAGCCCTATATCACTTGATTCCTGTAAATTTGAACAATGGCTGGCACTTGGGGGAGATTGAAGGTAAGAGAAAGGGAAAAGCTATTTCAATCTCCTCCTTGTCTACCTTGGGTACATTTATGTAATTTTACCTTGTTCTCACTAGCTTGGCTCTTGCCAGAAAATTCCACCATGATTTTCTTTTCTGCATCATGATTTCAGTTCCTGACCCTCATAGCACTATCCGCTTCGAACATTGAGCCTTGATAAATTGTGTATTGATTCACCTCTGCTCCCATTTAGCTTTACATCTCTTGCATTGCTGTATAAACAATTCCACAGACTAACTTTCCTGTCTTTGAAACTATAGAGTGGTTTCTTTTTATGTGGTCAGGCCCTGCCTAATGCCCACATCTTATCTGCAGACATGGATAGATGAAACTGAAAGTGCTTAGAAATTATGGTTCTGCTGGTGGAGCTGAAGTCGATAAAATAGAGGCACCTCAAATAGATCTCACAAGCAAGGAAAACTTGTAATGAATAGCACAACCCAAAGTTTGAAGCCAAAAGAAGTTTTTCACACATTCAGGGAAGAGAAGAGCAAGATGCATCAATCCAAATAAGCAAATGAGAAATTGTTGTTTGTACACTGGGACCTGGGATGCTGGCCAGCTGTTAAGACCTTGGAGACTCCAACCAGATATTTTGTAATGAAGCATGCACATTTAGTGGATTGTAGGCAGAATCATCAAATCTCTTCAGAACAAGAGAGTGTGTATTAGCTCATATGGTGTTATGCAATTGTCATCAGAAAGCACCTTTCCCATTGTCTTGTCATTGTGCTTTAAATAGCACCCATTTGGAATCATGAGACTACTCAGAATCCCCAGAAATTCTAATGTCCTAAAGTCTTTTCTGTTAATATCTTATAAGAGTTATAAAACCATTTTGTCAAAGAACAGAAAGAGGATAAAATAAAAGTGAGATTATTCTGATAATGCAGTCAAGAATCATATTTGAAAAAGATTATATAGATAAAGAAGCAAATCCCCAAGAAGATAAATAGGGGAATCTGTGTGCAGAGTTAGAAAAATAGATGAAGCCGAAACTGGTTTGGCTCAGTGGATAAAGCGTCGGCCTGTGGACTGAAAGGTCCCAGGTTTGATTCTGGTCAAGGGCATGTACCTTGGTTGTGGGCACATTCTCAGTAGGGGTGTGCAAGAGGCAGCTGATCGATGTCTCTCTCTCTCATCAATGTTTCTAACTCTCTATCTCTCTCCCTTCCTCTCTGTAAAAAATCAATAAAATATATTTTTTAAAAAAGAAAGAAAAATAGATGAAAACATGCCTTTTTTTCATGATGTTGCCCATGGCTAATGACCCATAAAGTAACTACTACATATACCCCAACACTGAGTTGCCAGGAGGAAAAAGCAATTTAGTAAAAAATTATATTAACTATTATTTTTTATATAGATCTCCCAAACTGCCAGGTTTGACATTTCTTTTTTGAAATAGAAGAATTATTTTGACATTAAAATGTAAATAAACAACATTTAATTCTCTGGAAGTGAGGCTAGGAATGAAGATATGGGGGCGATAAATTTAACAGCTTATACGGCAGTTACTCAAAATCTTAAGCTGGTCTCTCAATTATTAAATTGAATTTATTTTCTTGAAAACATCATCATAAGAATTAAATTGGCAATGATCAGAAATATATATTATATACTTATATAGGTATCTATGTACATAAAAGCCTAATATGCAGAGTGTTTCCTCTGGAATTTGACTAACCAGGAGTTTGATCACTCGCTATGACATGCACTGACCACCAGAGGACGGCGCAGAATTAGGGGAGGCCCTAGCCAGCAGCTGGCAGCTACTAGGGACCCTACCCATGCACAAATTTCATGCATTGGGCCTCTAGTATATGTGTGTGTGTGTGTGTGTGTGTGTGTGTGTGTGTGTGTATGTATCCCCAATAATGTATATACACTTATATATACATACACATATACACATATATATTTATACATATATATAGAATATTTTATATTTCAAACTATTCTAAATAAATTAAATAGGATAGAGAAATAATGTAGAATTAAAACAGATTTCCTGAACTCCCTTCCTTCAACTAATAATTCAGCCAATAAAATCCACTTTTTATCATTACTATGAGGATTGCGACTTGTCCTGTGTGACAGATATGTTACCCTTCTTTAGTAGAGTGTCTAGCATATAAAATTATTATTATTTAGCCTTATTTGCTTACAGTCTTTATTTGCAACTCCTGTAAAAGCAAAAGAAAGCCTAATTCCACTGTAAAATCTTACCATTGAAGTGTGGGGGATCTTAGATCTCATCCTGCATTACACAGAACAGTTGCAGATCTTAAATGAAGATGTCAATTATTCATGAGTCTGAGGTCTTGAATGCCAACTATAAATTATTAATAAACACATGTAAATATTTAAAAACCCTGGTGAGAAACACATTCTGTGAAAGCATCTCTGCAGTGAATGAATAAACATCGGTTTTTAAAGCAAAGGATAGTGATCATGTAACAGCTTTTATTAAAAATTTTGCTCAATCAGGTAAATTGTTGGTTCAGGAGCTCTTTATCCCTGTCATAGGGGACTGCAATTTCAGGGCCACAGCCATTAGTCTAGTGTGATAACTTTTGCAACAACCAAATCTATATATGATTCTTTCCAGTCTGATCTCTGTAATTTTTATCTTGAGTAAAATTTCTATTTGAAATTAAAATAATTGTGAATTACTGAGTTGTTCTCAGTCTATTCTTTTATTATAGAAGTAAATTTTTTACTGTTCGTTTTCCTCTGACTACACTGTGTTCCAGTGTTCTCTGACCATTCAATACTACACAATCTTTAAGTTTCAACTTCTTGGCTTTGCCCTTTGTGGACAATTCCCTGTACATCCGGTGGGAATGAAGCAGTCTTCCTAATTAGTTTATTTCATTTTCCCCAAATGGGGTGTAAACTCAATGAGGATGTGTCCCTTCACCTCCCCACAATGGTGAGCTGTAGCACACACTGCACACAGAAATGGCAGAATAAATATTTGCTGATTTGTGTTAAATGAATGCTCAGGTAAATGAACTAACACCTTCCACACATTCTTCTTTTTATCTAGGAAGCCAGATAAAACAATTAAGAGTTTCAGCCTTGAAGCCAGAATAGATGTGGATGACATTTGGCTCCCCTTAATGGCTGTTGTGAGATTTAAATGAAAATAAGCAAAACCCCAATCAGATTCAGTAAATTACAACCTAAAGATTCTCCTGGATAGCCCTGGAGTTTTCATGATACTTTGCTCATTGTGTCTCATTGTTAAAATATGTATTTTCTATGGGGGAAAAAACATATACTGGACTTAATAGCGTTTATTACTGTTTCATCAAAAACAAAATAAATTAAGTTTTAAAAACATCAATGGGTAAGCAGAATGTGTAGGCCAGCAGTTGAGAATGCACACCTGGGTTTGAATCCAAGCCTACTGGTCACCAGCCAGGCCACCTCAGGTGACTAAATTGTTAGTGTCTCTTCTTCTGCATTATAAACAATGATAGCTCATATTATTTTCTGGGTTGCAGGAATGCTTATAGGATGAAAGTCAAATTACTAATTTAAAGATTAAGACTGGGTTGCAGTAAAAAGCCTCCCCTTTGCAACCTGTATACAAATGCTTTGATACTGCCTTCTACAGAGTCCTTTATCTTGAACCTGATGAAAATCTCTGTCTCTCATAACACATTTGGTCTAGTTTAGTGTAAAATAATACTTGATAATATTTAATTCAAAACATAATATTTGCCACAAAATTTCAAGTAAAATTAAAGATCCAAAGGCTACATAAACAAATTGCCCACCTTTTCCACAGTAGAACTACGAAACACCTTCAACTTGTACTTGACTTGCATCAAAGCCATATAAGAAGAATTCTATGGGATCACCCTTTGCAGTTTCATAAAACTGTTATGAGATCATTTGCTTGGTTTAGGAAACATTCAAATATCCCCTATCAAATTTTCTCAGAAGGTTATGTTATAAACCTTTTTAAAAATAGATATGTATGTGTCCTAAAACCCATAGTGCAGACTCTGAGAAAGTTGGAGGGGCATTTTTTATTCCTTTTTAAAACACATTTTTATTGATTTTTTTATAGAGAGGAAGGTAGAGGGATAAAGAGTTAGAAATATCAATGAGAGAGAAACATAGATTCAGCTGCCTCCTGCACACTCCCCACTGGGGATGTGCCTGCAACTAAGGTAACATGCCCTTGTCTGGAATCAAACCTGAGACCCTTCAGTCTGCAGGCAAATGCTCTATCCACTGAGCCAAACAGGTTAGGACCATTTTGTATTTTTTTCATTGTCTTTCTCTCAATATGTATTTGTTGCCCTGGCCAGTGTTCTCAGTAGTTAGAACATTGGCCAGTGAACTGAAGGGTTATTGGTTTGATTTCAGGTCAAGAGGATGTACCTGGGCTGCAGATTCAATCCCTGGCCCCAGTTGGGGTTGCATATGGGAGACAGCCAATTGATGTATCTCTCTTTCATGGATGTTTCTCTCTCTCTCTCTCTCTCTCTCTCTCTCTCTCTCTCTCTCTCTCTCTCTATCTCTCATCTTTCCTCCTGTACCCCATCCTCCCACTCCTCCAGAGGTCTTTCAAAATATCAATGGAACAAATATCATCAGATGAGGATTAACCAAACATAAAATAAAATAGGTATTTTTTGATTTCTTGACTTTGGTATTATTTTTCCCTTTGTTTCACTTGTACTGCCTTCCTTATATATCGATTAATTTTTATCTAATTCTCACATTAAGTGCTATTAGATCACTTTTTAATATTTAACATTTTCAAATAGTCTAAGTATTTGGACAATACATTTTCACGTAATGTTATTTTAAACTATAATTCAGAGAGAAAGTAATCATGGGGACTAACACAAAGAAAATATTTAGGACCCCATGACATGGAAGGATAGATCCCTGTGGCTGCTCCCATATGCTAATGACAATAAAAGGCTGGAATTATAATTAATATCCCTGCTCTTTTTTAATATAGAGATTCTTAATTTAAAGATATTGATTCTGGGCTACCACCTGAGACTAAAGAGCAAATAACTTCTGATATATTAAGCTCCTGCCTCTCAACGTGGCTAAGTAGCAGGTGGCAGCTTTGAATCAATAGTCTGTGTGCACATTGGAAACTGTAATAAAGGACTTGGCTGGGATG
>PVJN01032659.1:0-24009 GCA_004026805.1 Lasiurus borealis | reverse complement strand
TCTTAGGGGGAAAGGGGTGAAGGGTATACAGGGAGAGACTGGACAAAAATCATACACCTATGGATGAGATCAATGGGAGGGAGCTAAGGGCAGAGGGAGGGTGGGAGCTGGGTGGAGGGGTACTATGGAGGGGAAAAAAAGAGAAACAAATGTAATAATCTGAATAATAAAGATTTAATTAAAAAAAAATAAAAATAAAAAATAAAAACATACACAGTAATGACAATTGTTCTAAAAGTAAAATGTAATATGTTAGATGCTGATCAATGCTATGAAGAAAAAGCTGATCAGAATGATGGGGTGCTCTTTTTTTTCTTAATTTATTTTTATTGATTTCAGAGTGGAAGGGAGGGGGAAAGATAGAAACATCAATGATGAGAGAGAATCATTGATGGACTACCTCTTGCACGGCCCCCACTGGGGATCAAGCTCACAACCTAGACATGTGCCCTGACTGGGAATCAAACCCTGATCTTCTAGTTCATAGGTCAACTCTCAACCACTTAGCCACACAGGCCAGGCTGATAGGGTTCTCTTTTAGATAGGGTAGTCAAGGAAGGCTCTGCATTCAGTAAAGACCTCAGTGAAGGAAAGGAGGACGGTGTGAGGGTTTCTGGAGAACAGAAAAAAAAGGCCCTGAGGCAGCTACATGCCTAAGGTGTTGGAGGAACACTGAGACCTGGCTTGGCTTTGTCTCCCTCCCTACCTCCATTTTTCTCCTTTTTCCCCCCTCTTCCTCTCTCCCTTCCTCTCTTATCTTTCTTCCTCCCTTTCTTCCTTCTCTTCTTTACTGAAAAAGTGTGTTTTAATGTTCAGTCTAGAGGGAGAATGTCTAGATGTGGTCCTGAGATAATAATGCTCATAAGCAGGAGTGAGCCCTTTAAGACATAGCCCTTTGACTTCCACGGTGCTATAGACAGGTGGATACAGGCTTGAAGAGCCTGGGAAGATATTTTGACTGAAACATTTCAGTTTTTCTTTTTCATGAAAAAGAGCTGTTTCTTTTTATTTTTTATTTCTTCTGTTTGGGCATATTTTTTAAAATTTCAAATACCTGCCCTGGCTGGTTTGGCTCAGTGAATGGAGCTTCAGCCTGGGAACTGAAAAGTCCCAGTTGCGGGCTTGATCTGCAGTGGGGCGGCATGCAGGAGGCAGCCAATCAATGAGTCTCTCTCACCATTGATGTTTCTATCTCCCTCTCCCTCTCCCTTCCTCCCTGATATCAATAAAAATGTATTTTTTAAAAATTCAAATACCCTTCTGATCACCCATAGTCCAAGAACATTAAGATAATAAACCAAAAGGAAACATGTATTAAAGAGTGGTCTTCAGCTCTGGCTCAGTTGGTTGAGCATCGTCCTGTGCACCAAAAGGTCACAGGTTCAATTCCTGATTAAGGCACATGCCCGGGTTGTGGGCTTGATCCTCGATAGGGGGTGTACAGGAGGCAGCAAATTGATGTTTCTCCCTCTCCTTTTCTCTCTCAAATCAGTAAAAACAATTTTTTAAAGATTGGTCTTCAAACATTATAGCAAATGATGCCACACGCTTTCCTATGGTCTTGCCCACATAAAACTGCAACCACACCTCAGTGGTTGCCAAACCATTCAGCAGAGCTTCCTTAACTTTGAGCATTGGAAGCTACCAGTTTGAACACTACTATTTTTTTCAAGCTCTGAATAGCTTTAGGGAATCTCAGCAAGAGCTGGAGGAACCAGCTCAACCTTGGCCTGGTGCCACAGTGTGGCCATTCTACGTTTCAGTAAATCACAGCAGCCTTTACCAGTGCAGATGCCTTCTCCATGAGGTTACGGACAAACGGGGCCATGGTTCTAGGATGGGAAGTCTGTGGCCTTGGACAACCAGCTGAACGTCCAAGGAGCTGTTTCTTGATATATAAAGATGTCAAGAAATCTTTTGTAGAGTCCTCCGACTTCTCTGCTTGTTAGGGCCACATTCTCAATAAGAGCTCGTTACACCCAGATATTATCACCGAATGTTAAAGATTCATTCTCCCATCAGATACCCTAAGCTCTCTTCTCGGTCTCATGACTCTCTGGAGAGCACATGTTTTTGTAGGAGCAAAGAGAATTAGCTTTTTCTCTGGTAAAAGGGCCTTAGCTTTAGGAAATATATCTGGTCATTTGAATCCTGGCTTTAGCACTGCTCAGCAGTGTGATTAGGAAAATCACCTATCCTCTGTTAGCATCATTTTTTTTTCATCTCTCTCTGTGATGTTCAGTTTTTTGTTTATTTTAGGTACATCCACTTAAAAAATAAATAGTGCCTGGCCGGCATGGCTTAGTGGTTGAGCTTCAACCTATGAACCAAGAGGTCATCGTTTGATTCCCAGTCAGGGTCCGTGTCTAGTGGGGGCATGCAGAAGGCAGTTTATCAATTATCTAATCATTGATGTTTCTATCTCTCCTTTCCCATTCCTTTATGAAATCAATAAAAATACATAAGTTTTAAAAGATTAAAAGAATTAAATAGTGCCCTGGGGTTAGAGTGTCAGACTGAAGGGTCTCAGATTTGATTCTTGGTCAAGGGTACATATCTTGGTTGCAGGTTCAATTTCCAGCCCTTGTATGGGTGCATGCGAGAGGCAACCAATCCATGTGTCTCTCTCACATGGATGTTTCTCTCTCTCTCTCCTTCTCCAAAAATCAATGGAGAAAAAATATATTTGGACAAGGATTAAAAAATCTTATATAATAAAAGGGTAATATGCAAATCGACCAAACAGTGGAACGATTGGTTGCTATGATGCACACTGACCACCAAGGGGCAGACACTCAACACAGGACCTGCCCCCTGGTGGTCAGTGCGCTCCCACAGGGGGAGCTCGCTCTGCCACAAGCTGGGCTGATGGTTGGGGAGCACAGTGGCCTGCCTCCACAGTAGCACTAAGAATTTCCGACTGGCTTAGGCCCGCCCTACCCCCCACCCTTACTTCCCACCTCCTCTCCACCTTCGAGGGAAGTGAGTCTAAGCTGTCAGTCAGACATCCCTTGAGGGCTCCCAGACTGCTAAAGGATGCAGGCTGGGCTGAGAGACTGCCCTCCCCTCACCCCCCACATGAATGTTGTGCACTGGGCCCCTAGTAAATGAATAATATGCACAACCTCAATATATAAATAGATTAAAGATATCCTGCTCAGGTTGAAGGGGAGCTTGGGAGCACAGATTTCTATCCACTGTGCCTCCTTTTTGTCCCCCCTCCCTCCTCTTTCAAGCAGCCCCCAGAGGATCTCCACAAACTGGGCACTTCACAGGGCACTGTTTGAAGATCCCTGCTCTACCCACAGGAGTTGGCACAACTTTACCAGCCCTTAGTCTGGGTCCCTCATGCCCCAGATCCTCACATTTCTTTAGGTGCCAACTGCCATGCAAGAGAAAATCCTCCTGTACCTGCTTTTGCCCTCTTCCCCAATTTTTATTTCCAATATGAAGACTTGTCAGTTTCCCAAAGGATTAGCAATCAAGAACAACCTTACTCATTCGGTGATCCTCCCTCCCACTCTTTCTGTTTTCTTTCCAAGACCTGACTCTTGGCATTGGGAAGCAGGGATGTGAAACTGCCTATGGAAAGGGTTGTCTATGTATTTGAGAAGCACCCGAGGAGCTACATACACCTGACCTTTCCTTTTAGATCACTGGAGGCATCAAGGTGAGGCGCGGAATGGAGACGGGCTGGTCCATGACTGTGGACCGGGAGAGAAAGATCTTAAAGATCCAAGAGCATGTTAAAAAAAAAAAAAAAAGCATCAATCCAAAAGGGTTTGGCTGAGAGGCAAAATCTTACAATGAGAGACAGGAAGATGGACTGGCTGCCTTGGGAGGAGAAAAGAAGCAGATTCTAAACTTGCTCTGTATAATATGCCGCTAGCCACATGTAAGTATTGAGCTGCTTCCCACTGTAAGTGTAAAATATACGCTGGATGCCCAAGACTTAGAACAAAAAAGGAATGTAAAATACTTTATTTATAATTTTTATATTAAGTTTGATCCAATCTAATTTACAATGATTCTTTTATATTCTGTTTACATTGGGTATATTGAAAATGATAATATTTTGTATATATTTAGGTTAAGTGAACTGTGTTATTAAAATCTATTTCACCTGTCTTTTTACTTACTTATGTGTTCCTTTTTATTTATTTTAAAACATGGAGTGCTTCATGAATCGGTGTGTCATCCATGCACAGGGCCGTGCTCATCTTCTGTCTATTGTTTCAGTTTCAGTATGTGTGCTGCCAAAGTGAGCATCCTTCTTACTTTTTTAGATGTGGCTACTAGAACGTTTTAAATCGCCTATGTGGCTCCCATGATTGGGCAGCGGTGGTCTAGACTCTAGGCTCCTGACTGGAGAAACTTCCTAAGACAAGGCAACAAAGAAGCAGGGACATTATGGAACCTGAAGCCTTACCCTCAATAAAGAGGCAGAGGTAACGAGCACACCCCTCAGACTTCCTCCTCTCACCCGTCGCTGAGATGAAGTCTCACTACCCAGTTTGCTCGGTGAAAGGTTCAACAAGTTTGGGAGGATGCTGAAGGTGGGAGCAGACTCCCTCAGGGCCGTACCCTTTCCTCACAGTGGGCTTGGAACCGGCCTCATCACAGACTCCAATTAACACTCCAGTGCCAACCCTGGGTTACTTAATTAGCTTCAGTTACATATAACAGACAGAGCCTTGTGAAAATTAATAAGCAGAGACCTCATTTAAAATGGTGCATGTGGAAGAAGGGCTTCTAGAAGACCATTTGCAGGCACGTATCACTCAACCCACACTACTGACCCCAATAGGAAGAGAGGCGCCTTGCATCTCAGCAGGAGGAAGAAAAGATTCCTCCCTGCCCAGTAACAGCTCAGCCAATGGGAGACTTCCATAGCTCAAGCCAATGAAAAGTCACTATACTTTGACCTTTCAGTTTCCTTCAATGGATTCTACCTTTAAAAATATATATATTTTATTGATTTTTTTTTTTTTTACAGAGAGGAAGGGAGAGGAATAGAGAGTTAGAAATATCTATCATCTGCCTCCTGCACACCCCCTACAACCAGGGGATATGCCTGCAACCAAGGAACATACCCTTAACTGGAAATGAACCTAGGACCCTTCAGTCTGCAGGCCAACACTCTATCTACTAAGCCAAACTGGTTAGGCCCTAACCGTTAGGGCAATGGACTCTATCTTTTACAACAGCTCCTCCCAGGTCCACAAAAGAGCAGTTTCTCTGGACTTGTGAGTGGTTTGCCATTAGACCTTCATGTTGCATATTACAATTCTTTGTTGTTTCTGAATGAACACATTTTTGTGGGAGAAATATATGGCAGTCTGTTTGAGGTCAACAGCCCAAAATAACAGTCACATAAACAGGAGAGAACTTTATTTCTCTCTTAAGGAGAAAAAAACATTGAAATAAACTTCTGTTTTGTTTTGCTACTGGTTTTTGGAATTAGTCTATTACATGCAACTGGACCTAATGAGAGAGGGATCCATGGATTTCTAACAGTTATCTTGGACCATCAGAAATGAGCTAATGAGGACAAAGAAGCAAGATAGAGGGAACTTGGGTCCTGGATGACAAAGGAGCTATCATTGGCTTATTGTCTCATGATTCAAGAAGGCTATTAGAGTTCCATGTTCCAGACAGAATAAAAGCGAAAAGAGCGGGAGTAAGACCATTTCCTTCTTTTTAAAAGACTCCCAGTAGCAGCATACAATGCTCTATATTTCATTGGCCAGAACTTAGTACAAGGGATAGGAAATGGTATTTAGATAGGTGAAATGATGTCTTGAATAAACTCAAGATTCTACCACTGACAAGAAAGGGGGAAATGAATGTTGGAGTGGGCAATACATTTGTACCCCTTGGGTACATGTTGATGGCCTGTATCACTTTGAAAGGACCCACAGAATGGTTCTGCAGCTTCTACTATGGGCATGTGGATAAAAGATAAGCCATAGAGCCTTGACCCTCCAAAGATCTCCCCCTGGTTCTCACAAATGAAGGGGGTAGAGAACAAATCAAGTCTGTGCATAGGGACAGATTGAAGACTATCACTAAAGCAATCCTGCTTCAGTAGCAATTGGGTGCTTAGGAGCGTATAGTGATCACTTGTGTCCCATGGCTTTAAAAAAATACACACACACACACACACACACACACACACACATTTTATTGATTTTTTTTACAGAGCGGAAAGGAGAGGCATAGAGAGTTAGAAACATTGACTAGAGAGAAACATCAATCAGCTGCCTCCTGCAAACTCCCCACTGGTATGTGACCACAACCAAGGTACATGCCCTTGACTGGAATCAAACTTGGGACCCTAGAGTTCGCAGGCCAATGCTCTATTCACTGAGCCAAACCGGTCAGGGCTGTGTCCCATGTTTGACAGGTGTCCCAGTTGGTGGCTTTATTGGTTCATGTAACCAAACTGCAAGAAGGACAGGTGCAGCTGGCCTCAAGGGCGACTGCAGTCACTCAAACAGCACCATCTCCCAGCATCACCTGCAACTTTCCTCCTGCTGCAGACTGGCTTCTGCTCAGCTGGAATTTGTCTGCCAAATTAGCCTCATATCCACCCCTCAACAGGAGCTGCACCTTCCTCTCTCTCTCCGGATAGAAATTTTTAAAATGCCCAGGGGAGAGTTCTGATTGGTTCAGTGTGCATCACCTACCCTGTCCGGACATTAAGATTGAGTGGGGTGAGGGGGAAAATGAGCCTGACTGTGGATGGACAAAATAATGCTTTGTAGAAACCTGTATTAAAATGAGAGATGAAAATACATAGAAAAAGTTTTGCCCTTTGGTGTGAACTTGTCTCCCCAATTTGATGTTTGCATTTTAGTTTTAGCCACTCAATAAACACTGCAAAGCACTCATTTTGTATGGACTCCTGTACCCTTTGGTGTCTTTCAATCACGGTAGCAGTTGATTAAGTTACAATTTTCACTAAACCTGTTTCAATCCTAAAGATATACTCAGACTGTTGATAGGATTTAGGTCTCTCCGGAGTCCTCTCAATAATATCTATTCTAACTGCTTCTCTCCTGGATTCCCTTTCCCAAATGGCTACTCCCAATTAGTTAGGGGTCTTTGCTGGTAAGTAATAGAAGCCGGCTTAGACCAGCTTAGAAAAAAAGGGTGACAGAAACTATGAGGTTCAAAAAACAGGTGTTGGAGAGATTGAAATCTGGAAATGCAAGGCTGTAAGGTACCTAGGTAGCCATTTTCTCAGTTTTTCAGTTTCTCTACCTGCTCCTCCCCCACCCCAATTTCACCTGGGGCTATGCTGATGTTCCCTGCTTTAATGTACATTACTTTCTCTGCAGATTAGCTTTCTCTGTGTTCATGGGGAAGATAGCTGCCTCACACCCCCACCATTCCAAAATGAGTGTATACTCCTACGCCAAGTACACAGCCGCCCAAGTGCACCCCCAGATTCTTGAGTAACTGACCCACTTGAGCCAGGCGTCTTCCTCTATTTGTTTTTAGGTTCACCCAAATTATTTTTTAAATCATAAAATGTTTATTTATTATTAAATTATTTTTCTTCTAAAGGGTCCTCTCCTACTCCAATCAACTATGGTCAGGGGAATAGAATCTCAAATGGTAAACGTGCCCCTAGAACCAGCTGTGCAGGGGTGGGAATGTGGGTGAGTTCTCAGAGAACTTCCTGAGACAGATCCCCAAGTGGAAAGAGAGTGGTAATGAACAGCCGGGACCACCCTTTTTATTTCTTGCCTGCATACTTGGCAACAGTTTTCAGTTGACAATCAATGAATATGTTACCTTGAACAAACTATTCTTTGCTCAGTATAATGGTTTGGGAGAGAAGCCAAGATGGCAGCATAGGTGAGCACCTAAACTGCTGCCTTGCACAATTTCAAAACTACAGCTAAAAGACAGAACGGACATCATCCAGAACCACAGGAAAGCTGGCTGAGTGGAAATTCTACAACTAGAAGGAAAGAGGGGGGCTCACGGAGACTCAGAGGAGCTGCAGGTTCAGAGACACGTGCGTGGAGAGGACAGGCGGCGGGGTGCCTGGCTGGCTTCCTCTAGTGGGAGGGAGACGGAAACTCCTGACTGCACTGAGCCCCTATTCTGGCTAAGATTCATACAGGGGGAGTCTGGGTTGTTATGAAAAGGGAGGAGTGCACAGAAACTTAGGGGAGCTGTGAAAGGCAGAGGTCTGGAGGCATGCATACCACTGCACAGAAAGGACTGACTGCTGATTGTGCCACTGGCTTTCTCTAGCGGGAGGAAGACAGAAGCTTCCAACTGCACTGAACTCCACTTCCGACTACACTGAACCCCACCTTTGAGTTTCCCCAGAGCGCACGGGAACTCAGGAGAGCCAGAAAGGCAGAGCTCTGAGCACGAATGTGTGCAGAGAGGGCGTCAGGGATTACCAAGGGACACTGACACCCAGGGGATGCATAGCGCATGGCTGACAGGAAGCCAAGGCTGTCTGCTCAGCCCTGAAACTCCGCCCTATCAAGCTGAACACAGAGGCTTTTGCAATTTTGCGAGTCTTGTATCATAAGACTGACACCAGCACAGAAGTTCTCCTGGCACAGACACAGCTGATCCTCACAACCAATTGGCTTGGACATCAATTCCCCCCAGTGACACAACAACAATCAAGACTTAACTACAACAAGGCTGTACACATAGTTCACAAAGAGATGCACCAAGAGAGTCCACTTCAGGTAACTGGGGAGGCGGAGCTACTGGGCCATATAAGACACCTAGCACACAAAGCTACTCTACCAACTCAGGGAAGCAGCGAAAATGTGGAGACAAAGAAATAGATCACAAACAAAAGAAATTGAGGAAAACAATTGACTGGATATAGAGTTCAAAACCACCGTTATAAGGTTTTTCAAAACTTTCCTAGAAAAGATGGATAAATTTAGTGAGACCCATGAGGAGATGAAAAAGAACCAACTAGAAATTAAACATACACTGACTGAAATAAAAAATATTATACAGAGACCTAACAGCAGACTAGAGGAATGCAAGAATCAAGTCAAAGATTTGTAATACAAAGAAACTGAAAACACTCAATTGGAAAAGAAAAAAGAAAACAGAATCCAAAAATTGGAAGATAGGAGCCTCTGGGACAACTTCAAGCGTAGCAACATCAGAATTATGGGGGTGCCAGAAGAAGAAAGAGAGCAAGATACTGAAAACCTATTTGAAGAAATAATGACTGAAAATTTCCCTCACATGGTGAAAGAAATAGACTTACAAGTCCAGGAAGTGTACATAACCCCAAACAAAAGGAATCCAAAGAGGACCACACCAAGACACATCATAATTAAAGAGAGAATATTAAAAGCATCAAAAGAAAAACAGTTCATTACCTACAAGGGAGCACCCATACGATTGTCAGCTGATTTCCCAACAGAAACTATGCAGGCCAGGTGGGAGTGACAAGAAATATTCAAAGTGATGAATAGCAAGAATCTACAACCAAGATTACTCTACCCAGCAAAGCTATCATTCAGAATTGAAGGTCAGATAAAAAGCTTCAGATAAGAAAACACTAAAGGAATTGATCAACACCAAACCAGTATTATATGAAATAATATTTTCTCTTTGTCTTCAAGAAGAGGAAGAAGAAGAAAAAGGTAAAGATAAAGATTATGAACAACAAATACATATCAATAAGAGAATCTAAAAATCAAGTGAGTAAAAAAATCTGATGACTAGAATAAACTGGTGAATATAACAGAATCAGGGGCATAGAAAGGGAGTGGACTGACAATTCTCAGGGGGAAAGGGGTGAGGGGGGAGCAGGGAAAGACTGGATAAAAATCATACATACTGGATGAGGACAATGAGCGGGGGAGGTAAAAGCAGAGGGTGGGGTGGGAGCCAGGTGGAGGGGAGCTATGGGGGGACAAAAGAGGAACAATTGTAATAATCTGAATAATAAAGACTTATTATATTAAAAAAAATAAAATGCTATGTTAAAATTATATATGTATGTATGTGTGTGTGTGTGTATAATGGTTTGTTTGGGTCCCACAGAGAACAGAGGTACATGCCCTTGATGGGAATCAAACCCAGAACCCTTCAATCCATGGGCCAATGCTGTATCCACTGAGACACACCAGCTAGGGCCACCAAGATTTATAATCCCAAAGAATACTGTCCTCAAAGTGCATTCTCAAGAAGATAAACTAATGTCATTTATGGATTTGTGACATCATAACAAGAAGAGATATGTGAAAAAATGATACAATTTTCCTTTCAGTGATCCTATCCACTTCTATGGTTTTAACTGCCATCTCTAGAAAAGACTCATAAATCTATACTGTAGTTATCCCCTCTACACTCAACTCTATATGTATTTCCAACTACACTGGGTATATTCAAAATTCATTGTGACCAAAACAAAACTATCTTTCCCCACAAATTTGCTCTTACCATATTACCAAACAAGCACTCAATGGCATTTCCTTATAACCGCAGCCAAGCTAGACGCCTCCCTGCATCCTCTCCATCTGTCCCTTTTGGGTAAACACTCATGTTTTATCTGGACAACTGCAATGAATTCCTCACTGTCTTACTTTTTTCTCTCTCTCTGTCCTTCAGTCCGTTCTCCATGCTAGAATGAGATTATCTTTTTAAAAACCTAAGTCCGGACTCTGGCCATTGTGGCTCAGTTGGTTGAGAGTTTTCCATGCACTCAGAGGTCACTGGTTCACTTCCTGAACAGGACACATGCTTGGTATAGGGGTTTCAGGCTTGGTCCCCAGTAAGGGGCATGCAGGAGGCAACTCATTGATGTTTCTCTCTCTAAAATCAATAAAAACATTAAAAAAAAAAAAAGTCCAGGGTTGCTTTCCACGTAAAAAGCTCCTGATCACCTACCAAAACTGCTTAGCAATCAAAGCTCTTAAGATTTTTCTAGCTTTTGCTTGTCCAGCTGTATGCCCCATTATGTGCCAGGCATTACACCTCACCTCCTCTTTACACCCCATTAATGTCAATCTCTCACCCTTCTTGAAACAAGTATTTTCCAACCTAGATGCCAGGATGTATATTCCAGAGCAGTGAATAGGAATGTAATGTGCCATAATGGAGCCTTGTGCAAGCGCTAAGCCCAGAGGAGGAGCATCCATCAGTGCTTGGGGAAGAGGCATTTTACGCCCCGAGTAGGAATTGCCGGGTGGCATCTAAGGGGGAAGGATCGTCAGAATAAAAAGCTAGCAGACGGAAGGAGCACAGGAGCCGCTTTCAGAGTGTTGAGCATTTCATTGTAGGAGAGTGTGTGTGTGATGGGGGTGGGGGGCAGGGGACTGGCAGTTCCGGCCCAGCTAAACTGTAGAGGGGGCAGTACAGCCTATTAGCGGAGCAGCTTCAGGAGATTTGCAGGACCGAGAGATCCCTCTGGAATATAGAAAGAACCTAACAAAATGCAAAGCTTTGCCAGTAATTCAGGAGAGAAATGCTGTGGGCGAGAACTAGGGCAGTGAAGGCCGTGGTCTCCCTGAGAAAAATCAATGAATTGTGTTTAATAAAAAATGGGGGGACGGAGTACCTTGCCCAGAGAGAGGTGTCCAGGAGGAATCTGGTTGCCTATATATGAAAGAATACAATGTTTTTATTAACATTTTTATTGTTGACACTATTGAAGATTTCCCCCATGCCCTTCCCCTTTGCCCACCTCCACCCGGCTCCCGCCCTCTCCCCCCTTGACCCTCACCACACTGTTGTCTGTGTCCATGGGCGATGCATACATATTCTTTAGCTAATCCCTTCACCTCCTTTATCCAGTCCCCCGACCCTTCTCCCCTCTGACATTTGCCAGTCTGTTTAAATTATCCATGCCTCTGGTTCTAGTTTAAAAACAAAACTCAACAGAGTACATTTGAAGATGCAGCTGACTTTGTGAAGCATATCATGAATCAGGAGCATCCCATCTGGCAACTAAACGGGCACTCCAAGGGTTGTACAAAATGGAGGGTTTTTATAGGCAGATGGGCGGGGCAAGGTTACAGTGAGCAGATTATTTTTTAGTCCAGGTGCGTGTGGTGGGGAGGGAACAGGAAGGGTTTTATCATGCAGATTGCCTCTTCATCCTAAAGGGAGGTGGGGGGAGAGGTGGAGAGGACTCACATGACAGATGACCTCATCAGTGTTGGCCAGGAAATTTTAGACCGGTTGATGAGGATTACATTTCTGGTTTAAGGATTGAAACTACAGTTAAGCGAAGCATGAAGTCTAGGTTTGGTGTCATGGGCATCAGTGACACTGTTTGGGGCCTGTGATGTTCTTTTTAACAGTAAAATGTCTCCCCCGCCGGAAAAAAACATAGGTGAAGCCTCTAGTTTTCGTGCCTGGTGCATGGCAGATTTTCAGGAGGGTTCAAAGATGACAAACCATTTGTAAGACGCTGCATGAAACCATCTCAGAAGCGTGGGATACAAGGACAGACAACTTACCAGCGTGAAAAGCAAGGCCCAGGGCTCCCAGCTCTTCAAGTCAGCGGAGGGGGGAAGTTGAGATTCCAGACCAGGCCTTGGACCTGAGACCGGAGCCTTCCACAATGCCTGATATTATGATGGCTGAAATTCTTTTAAGCAGGGTATGTTAATTCTCTTCCCCAGAAAGATTCCCAGAAATGAAAGAAAGATCATCACAATTTTAATGGTACACTGTGACAATCCTGAAGCCACGATTGGCTGGCTCGGGAATTCATTCGGTACGTGTAAGCTGGTGGGTGGGGGAGGGAGGCTCTTAGAGTTGAATAAAAAAGCATTAACTTCAGCTAATAGCAGTGACAGTCGGGGCCCCTGGCGACTGTGGACACTTAACTCGTAAATGGCAAACAGGAAGGCACCTAGGGCGTCCTTTGTTATATGCTAATGAAGTGGCTCAGCCCAAACAAAGGCTGAAGGGAGATTAGAGGAGGGTGTTGCCCTGGGGGCTGGCAGTCCTGGACCCGGAATTAGGATGTCTTCCTCGGTGACCTAGAGCCAGACCCTCGGCTCCCCTTGACCTCTGTGCTTTGTATAATCAAATCTAGGGATGGCTGCTGCCTTCCATCCACTTGGCATCATCTTTTCTCCTAATCAAATCAACCAAGAACTTAAAGCCTTTAAGTAGAGGGTGGTAGTGTTTACAGGAAACTTATGAGCACTACACGGAGGCTTTTTCTGCTTTATGCATGTTGCAAATCCTTCCCAAGCACCCATGGAATCTGTGGTGGTACTGTTACAGAAGATCGGAATAACCAAACCATGCTCGGAGAGTTTGGAGTTCCATTTAAGACGCGAGGGTCCAGAGAAAAATGTTTCTCAAATTCTGTGCCCCAACCTGCAGAAATTTTCCATATTAGTAGGTTTTTACCTTCTTTGTCTCCCAAATATGGAATGTTTTCCGCCCCTTTGCAAGTTCTTAAAGGGCCCCTAGGTGCTGAGGCCTTGAGACCTCAACCAAAGGCCTGGCCTGGTGCCAGCACTGATTATTTCATCCCGGGAAGGTGTAATGGCCTCTCTGAAGTGAGAATAGTCTCATTTTCCTTATTATTTAAGCAAGCAAGCATTTACAGAAGCCAATAGCAAGGTTAACATTTCAAACAGCAGTTTTTATGTAAGATGGATGCTTCAGTAGTACATGATGGGGTCTTTGCTCTCAACAACTCACCTTAGGACAGGAGACAGGACTCGTGGGTAGACTGCAAGCTGTGTGGGACATGTAGACCAATAACTAGGCAATATGGCAGAATGGGTTCCATGTCACACAGACTAGATGGTTACCAGAAAATGAACTGAGCCCGAGTGGGTCTGCCTCAGGCCGGCTGATCGTGTGTGTGTTCTGAGTCTGTGCAGGAAACATTTCACAGCAGGTTTCCAAGTGACTTTGAGAGTACGTTTACTAAAGCCGGGGACAGTGGAACAGGGAGGGGCTAGGAGAGAAAAGGCGACAGGAGAGCCTGCTCTGGCTCTTCAGAAATACTACAGGAAAGACACAAGCCTCTGCTGGGCTGATTGGGTTCACTGAGAAGTCAGGGGAAAGCGGCCTTGGAGACAGGTTCAGGGGGTCCCCCAGGACAAGCTGCCACTGCCCGTTCCTCCTCAGGTTGCAAGTCTCTGGGGTCCGTTAGAGTTTAGGAGTTTTGCACATCTGTGGGGGAAGAGGCTGTGGCTAAAGGGTCAGGAGTGCTCCTGGGAGGAGGGAGAGTGTGAGCTAGGTCCTCGATTTTGAGGGTTTTTAAAGGCTGGGAATTTAGGGGAGAATTCAATAGAATATTCATCAGCTTCTCCAGGTGTATCCTTTCAGGGTCGTGGTCTCCACTAATTAGTCTTTGCAGCTGGTCCTGGCCTCGCCAGCCTGGCTTTGCTGCTTTTCTGAGGCGGGGTGCTGAGGTACAACTGAGGCGCAGATGTGATTCTAGGGAGGTGACCTTCTGTATCTGGCTGTAAATTCCTCGGCCAGTTTGTTCCGCTGTTTGCCTCAGTTTCCCCATTCTACTTGCCAAGGAAATTTCCTAGCTTCTTACTCTCCTGCCTCCCCACCACAAGAGAGGTACCAAGGTGGGAACAAAGCCCTAAGGCAGCCAGTGGGGTTGGTCCAGGAAGCTTCACAGCGATGTGGTCTGTGAGCTACAGAGGCCTTCGACTCCTGGCTGATGACTGCAAACCAATGGAGGACTCTGTACATACAGACTCCTGGGCTCCTTCCCCAGAGACACAGATCTTGTAGATGTAGGTTAGGGTCTGGGGGTACCTTGTAAACAACAACAACAATGAGAAAACAAAGTGCCCCGCCCGCCCGTGCTTCTGTGGAACAGCCAGTTGTGGAGCCTGTTGGTGCAGTGGGTGGACAGGCCAAATAATCATGATGTTACAATAGAATCATGGAAGGGGTGTTAGTGCTCTGGGGAGGAGGTTTGTGTGTAAGCCGAGAGGTTCACCCGATGAGGAAGGAGGGTGGGCCCAGATCCTGAGGATGTGATTGTGGAGGCCAAGGCCCTCCCAAAAAAAGAGGCCATGTCCGGCTCAAGGAGCAAGAGCGGCTCTGAGTTGGTGAAGTAGACAGAGAAAAGGGTAGAACCTGAGACTGAGCAGGGGAATTTGAGGACAGCTTGTAAAGGACTAGCCTTGATTATTATGCTAAGGAGTATGGACTAGATTGTAGAGATAATGGAGAACCAGCCAAGGTTATTTTTATGCTCACGATAACCTTGATAGAATAACATAAGATCTTGTAGTCATTGTAGGGATTTGGTTATTTCTTCCCTCTCTCTCTCATATAAATTAATGAATGGGGCCCAAACCAGTTTGGCTCAGTGGATAGAGCAGGCTGCAGGCTGAGAGGTTCCAGGTTCGATTCCGGTCAAGGGCATGTATCTTGGTTGCAGGCACATCCTCAATGCGGGAGTGTGCAGGAGGCAGCTAATCGATGTCTCTCTCTCATCGATGTTTCTGACTCTCTGTCCCTCTCCCTTCCTCTCAGTAAAAAATCAATAAAATATATTTAAAGAAAAGAAAAGAATGTGAGTGAATTTCAATGAGCAAATTTAGAGCCGAATAGGAGGAAGCCTGTCTTAAAACAACCTGTCACTTGGACTGTTGAAATAGCTTTTTGTAATTGGACACCTTGCTTCAGACTTGTCTATCTCGGATTGGTCCTCCTTGCTGCTGCTGAGAGGTACTGTTTCTAAAATGCTTGTCACATCCTTGCTTAAAAACCCTTCAGCGGCCCCCTGTGGTCTCCACACAATAAACTTTCATGTTAACCTGGGGTGCTGGTGACATAGGACACAGGCATTCGTGATCCGGTGACATCTTCTTACTGTAGGTGTTTTGTTTTCTTTTGGTTTATGTAAGCTAATTTAAGTTATTTTAACAAAAAAAAAAAAAAAAGAAGGGGAGAGAGGCAAAGGACTTGTTGTTATTGTTAAGGAGAGGAGTGTCTCATGAACCTAGAGGTGGAATGAGGGTGTATCTCAGAAAGGCATAGGAAGTGGAGGTACACTGCAAAGTTGGTGAAGTTTTCTGCCTTTTCTTCTGCTTCAGTGCCTCCCTCCATGTTTTCTTTCTGCCCGTTTTCTTTCTGCCCAGCAGGCAGCCTGGTTGGTTCTGGGATTGGTGTAAGCAAAAGGTCAAACAGGACCCCCAAGAGAAGGTGATCATCCCTGCACTGATAAACTTGGCTTCAGAGAATTCTACTCTGTGATTCTATATCTCTGTCTGTTGTTTATCCCCCAATAATTAAAAAAAATGTTTTTGATGAAAATCTAACACATTCTCATTGGAAAACATTTCAAACTGTTTTAAGTACACAGAAGAAAATTAAATTTTTTATTCTTTTTTTTTAAAATATATTTTATTGATTTTTCACAGGGAGGAAGGGAGAGGGATAGAAAGCCAGAAACATTGATGACAGACATTGATCAGCTGCCTTCTGCACACACCCTACTGGAGATGTGCCTGCAACCAAGGCACATGCCCTTGATCAGAATCTAATCTGGGACCCTTCAGTCCACAGGCTGACTCTCTATCCACTGAGCCAAACCGGTTCCGGCAATATTTCTTTTTATTTTTTAAATAATTTTCTTATTGATTTCACAGGGGTAAGGAGAAGGAGAGAGAGAGATAGAAACATCAATGATGAGAGGAAATCATTGATTGGCTGCCTCTTGCATGCCTACCACTGGGAATGGAGCCCTCAATCCCAGCATGTGTCCAGATGGAAATCAAATCATGACCACCTCCTTCATTGGTTGATGCTCAACCACTGAGCCATGCCAACCAGGCTCCTTTTTTTTTTTTTTAATTTACCATCTGTTATCTCTTCATTTAATTTTTCAAAGGTCTGGACAACTTCAATCTTCAAATTTTTCAAATGTGGATGATTCCAGGTTCCTAAAAAGCTCCAGGCTCCCATCATCTGGAAGTCTCACAAGCCTGAGTATCTCTCGAATTCTTCAGCCTGAATAATCCCCTCTCTCAAGAGCCCCCATGTCTTCATCTGTTTCCCCTTGATAGAATTCTCTAGGGTCTGGGTTGATCTCATCCTCCGGGACTCCTGAGACCTCAGCCATCTGGGATATCTGAAGTGGGGGCCAATCCACAGGAGGGGTCCTCAGGAAATACATACCATTCTCCTCATATTTGGGTCATGTTTGCCTTTCCCATAGACTAGGTGACTTATGAACAACAGAAATTTATTTCTCACAGTTTTGGAGGCTGGAAGTCCAAGATCAGGATGATGGCATGGTCAGATTCTGGTGACAGCCCCCTTCTGGATTGTAGAGTGTCAACTTCTGTTGTACCCTCACATGGAGGAAAGAGTGTTCTCAAGAGAGCTTCAATAACCCCATTCCTGAAGGCTTCCCCCCAATGTAATCACCTCCCAAAGATACCTCCCCCGTACCTCCTAATACCATCACAATAAGCATTAGAGTTTCACAGTAGAATTCCAACATACAAATCATAGGGAAACACAGACATTCAGTCCATTAACACCAAAATGAAAGATTGGAACTTCATACTTACCTGGCAGGGGAGATACCATGATCACGAAGGTGGTTTTCCCAGGGCAAGGTTTATCCATACACTCTGGATGTGCTCACCCCTGCCATTTCCCCAAATGTGGGAAACTCGACTGCATAATTTGTGGTAGTGGGGGACTGCGTTCGCGCTCTCCCCTTTATTAAAAAAAAAAAAAGAAGAAAAAAAAAGAATGGAACTTCAGCTATTAGCTCTAATTGATCCCTTGTCTTCTCAAATACTTGTCTCTGTTGAAATTGTCTACCTGTTTTACAGGGTAGCAGTGTTTTATTTCTTTTCAGAGGTCAGCTTTTTATTGAATGTGTTACAAAAGGGGTTTAGTGAAAGAGATCAAAGCCCACGTCCTCATCAGACTCCTCAGATGCTTTTTTCTTTGCTTTCACTTTCTCCTCAGCTGAGGCAGCGGCGGTGAAGCGGGTAGGACCTCTTGCTGGTGCAGCACTAGCTGCTGGGGCAGCTCCAGCAGCCCCTACGTGGCAGATGAGGCTCCCAAGGTTTTATATGTGTGTATGTGTGTGTGTGTGTGTGTGTGTGTGTGTGTGTGTGTGTGTGTGTGTCTGTATGGAATATCCTTTCTGACACTTTCCCAGACAAAGTCCATATTTTAATTGAAGGTCCAGATCAAATATTACCTTTTTTCAGTCCTTCTCTGACAAACCCTGCCCTTACAGCAGCTATATTAATTGCTTCCAATTCAAGGGTATTATGGCCCTTATTAGATTATAACTCATCTATCCTCATGCCTGCCTCTCCCATTGGATGGTGAACCTCTTGAGAACCAGGGTGCTATTTCATCCAAGCTAGCCCAGAGTACAGCACATTGACTAAGTACAAGAATCTCGGAAATGTTGAACTGAACTGTATCCATTTGTATTTTCTGCAATCGTTTTCTTTTATTTCCCAAGTACCCTTATAAAAATTAATTTTGAAAATGAAAGCCTGTCTCAGCTGTCTTCCCAAAGGAGGGAAAGGGCACTTGTTCATGCTGGGACTGCGAAAAGGCACACCTCTGGGGGGCCAGGGAAGGTGACTCCTGTGGAAATGCAAGTGAGGCACCCCACAGGGAAGGAGAAAATGCAGTGGGAAAAGCTAGGGCACAAGACAGCTGTTTCTTTCCACCAGGAAATTTCCTTTTGGGATCTTGTCTTTCCTCAAACCTGGGCATTTCTCGACTCTGGAAAGGAGTTGTGTGCAGTGGGTGGAGGTCATCTTCCTGACTGAGACTTGTCTCAGGTGAGATGAGAAGACTCAGGACAGCCCTGGCCCGTGTGGCTTAATGGTTGACGTTAGACCCATGTACCGAGAGGTCTCTGGTTTGATTCCTGGTCAGGGCACAGGCCCAGTTGTGGGCTCAATCCCTAGCAGAGGGCCTACAGGAGGCAGTTGACTGATGTTTTTCTCTCTCTCCCTTCCTCTTTTTCTAAAATCAATAAAAACATATTTTTTTAAAAAAAAAAGAAAAAATAAGAATCAAAACAAGAGTTTTAGTTCATGGTTGGCCAACATCCTACCAGTCTTCTTCCAGCTAATCTAAAGGTAAGAGTGATCATGTGGGTGAATGCAATAGAACAGATCTTGTAAGACAAGGAACTGGCAGTCACTGGAGAAATAACAGCCAGGGGCATGAATCCAACCTGACTTTGTTCTGGTTTCTCCTAATCACATTCTCGCAGTGACTATGACCGTTCCTCTGCCTCTCCTTCTCCCCTCCCCTGTTCTGACTTCCCAGTAGCCTGCAGACCTTTTAGATCTGCTCCGGCGAGTGAGCTGGGTGGGAGCCGGCCGGGCCGGAAAGCCAGAGACCATGGCTCCCAGCCTTTCCTCCTCATCTGCGTGGTGTTTACCAAGTCCCCAGCCTCGAAGAGGTTTGCGGCGCTCTCTGCCTTACTGAAGAAAAACGGATTTCGCCTCAATTCCTGATTCCTGTTTAAATATTTAGTTTAATCAGCACAGGCCCAAGTGCCTTTTCCATTTCCCCTGGTGCCTGGGAGCCATGCTGACACCAGCATCATAAATAATGCAGCCACAGGCCGCCGGCTGGGAGTCACCCCATCCCTCAAGTCTCCGGGCCTGCCCTCTGCTGCCGCTGCTCTGGGGGAGGCTGGACTGAAACAGAAAAGTCAGTCTTGAGGCTTGAAGGCTCGACCTCAAAGTCACTCCTGGAGGGAGTCGTAGCGACAGGCAAGCAGGCCCACTGTAGGCCAGATCCCAGGAGCATGGGGGGAGGGGAGGGAGAAAGGGGGAGGATGGATGTATTGGTGGGAAACCCCAAGGCCCCAGAAGGTTCAAGCTCTGGCTTCTAAGTGGCTCTGACCTGGTAGAGACTTCAGAGACTCCGTGTGAGTGTGCATCAGAGGACGAGGACACCAGATAGAAGGAGGCAGCCAGGTTTGAGGGCGGAGAAATAAGGAGACTTATGAAATGCTGGAACCTTCTCTTCTCCCTCTGCCTTCAGAATTCTGGCCCTAACATGGGCTCTGCCCTCTCGTCCAAGAGCTTAGTTCAGATTTTTTCATCCCATTACACTAGAAACCTGGCGGGGGGTGGGGATGGGGGGGGGGGCATTGGGGCTTTCAGGAGGTAGACACTTTGTCTCCTCTTAAAGAAAAGAAATGGCTGAAACCGGTTTGGCTCCGTGGATGGATCATAGGCCTGTGGACTGAAGGGTCCCAAGTTTGTTCCGATCAAGGGCATGTACCTTGGTTGCAGGCACATCTCCAGTGTGGGGAGTGCAGGAGGCAGCTGATTGATGTCTCTCTCTCATTGATGTCTCTCATCGATGTTTCTAACTCTCCCTCTCTCTTCCTATCTGTAAAAAATCAATAAAATATATTAAAAAAAATGATGACGAGATTTGATTGGAAGGTCCTGGGTGTCCTTTGCCCAAATCTCAAAAAGGTTAAACTGCCTCCATGTGCCCTCTCCTTGGAGCAAGCTCCTCAGCACTCTGATCCGTGCAATTAAATGGGAAATACTGTGTTGATTGCCACTAATGATGTGGTCCAGGCCAGGCTTTACAAAAGTTTTTTGGAGCAGCTCTGTACTAGTCATGCTTTTTTCTTCCAAAACTTTGCAGGGATAAAAGAAGACATAAACAACTATTTATTTATCCAGTAATTCAAAGTTTACCTTTGAGTTCTCCAATATTTTCTCTCCTTTTTGAAATCAAGAGTGCAAATAAACTTCCCTCTCAGTCCCTTTTTGAAAGCACAGCTGCTATACACCTACAGATAGAGATAAAAGGAGTTGATGAAAGGAGCAAATTCTGGCCCTAGCCAGTTTGGCTAAGTGGATAGAGCATCATCCTTCGAACTGAAAGGTCCCAAGTTCAATTCCGGTCAAGGGCACATGCTTGGGTTGTGGGCTCTATCTCCAGTGGGAGACTTGCAGGAGGCAGCCGATCCATGATTCTCTCTCATCATGGATGTTTCTATCTCTTTCTCCCTCTTCCTTCCTCTCCGAAATCAATGAAAATATATTAGAGAGAGAGAGAGAGAGAGGCAAATTCTGGTCTTCAGCCCTCAATCTGAGGAATGTCATGAGTCTACCTGCCTGCCCTTGTAGTCACACAATAGAATATCTATGACCAGAACCCTAACAATTCATTTCCAGCTGCCTAGGACCTGGACAGTCAGGAACCACCAAAGGAAAGATGGCAGGGGAGTTGGTCTCCAAAGACTGGCACTTTGCCATATCCAATTTTGCTTGGTTTCCAGGGTCTGTATTCCTCTGGCTTTTCTCTCTCCCTCGTTGCTCCCACATTCCCCCTCTGTGGCTCTCCTCTTTCTGATCACTACAGGAGTAGCTCTCAGTCTGGGCTGCACAGTAGAATTGCCTGAGGGTTTTCCTTTAAAACTGAGAATGGAGTCCACTCCACACTAATTAAATGGGAATCTCTGGGGGTGGGGCTCAGTATTGTAATAGCTCTGGTGTAGTCAGGGTACAGAGCCAACCTCTGCTCTCAGTGCTGGCTTGTCCCTCCTCTCCATCTACACTATCTCCCTGGTGATCTGACAAGTCCCCGGCTTTATAAACTGCTTACACAATGGTAACTCCCAAATTTGCTTTTTTTTTTTTTTTAAAGCTTGGGCCTCTGTGCTGAGCTCCAGAACCCTGATGCGTTGTCTGTTTAACACCTCTCAACAGATATTTATTTATTTATTTACTTATTTACTTACTTACTTATTTACTAGAGGCCCGGTGCATGGTGCATGACATTCGTGTATTGGGGGGGGGGGTAGGGGAATCCCTCAGCCTGGACTGTGCCCTCTCGCTGTCCTGGACCCCTCAGTGGACATCCCCTGAGGGGTCCTTAGCGATGCCCCAGAGGTGAGAGAGGCTCCTGCCACTGCTGCTGTGCTCGCCAGCCGTGAGCCCGGCTTCTGGCTTAGCCAAACTCCCTCTGTGGTAGCGCATTGATCACGAGGGGGCAGTTCCTCCATTGAGCATCTGCCCCCCTGCCAGTCAGTGCGCATCATAGTGACTGGTTGTTCCACCGTCCAGTCAATTTGCATATTAGGGTTTTATTATATAGGATTTTAAATTTAATTTATTTATATAGTTGCATAGAATTTATTGGGGTGACATTGGTTAATAAAATTATATAGGTCTCAGATGTACAATTCTACAATGCATCATCTCTATATGTATTGTGTGCTAACCAGCCCAAGTGTCCTTCCATCATGATTTATCTCCCCTATAACTTTCTCCTATCCTTTCTTCTTCTGGTAATCACCATGCTGCTGCTTGGTGAGTTTTGTTTTATTTTATTTTTGCTTCACTTTTTTCACCCAGCCCCAAATCCCCCTTCCCCTCTGATAGCTGTCATTCTTCAAACAGATATTTAGAAACATTTAAATTTCTCCTCTAATCTCCTACATCCACTTCTTCCACAAGAACTGCTGGCTCTATCTTCAAAATACATCTCCATTGGCTATGACAATTACCATTTTATTGGAAACCTTTGTTTTGTATTTTAGGTTTTTTTGGTTAATCCTCATCTGAGGATATTTTTTCCATTGATTTTTTTTTTTAGAGAGAGTGAAAGAGAGAGAGAGAAAAAGAGAGAGAGGGGGAGAGAGAAACATCAATGTGAGAGAGACACACAGTAAAGATCAAATCTGGAACCCAGGTACATGCCCTTGACTGGAAATTGAACTCTGGATCCGTTGATGTGCAAACCAAAACTAACCACTGAGAAACAATGGCCAGAGCCTCTCTTTTATTCTCTTATTCTGTTTCAGTGTCCTTTAGTCTCTGCATAAAGTGCTCAGTTTTCAGGCGGAATCTATGTTTATTTAAAAAAGAGTGGAGGAAGTATCCATACTAGTTTCCCAGGGCTGCAGTAACAAATTACCACAAAGTAGGTGACTTCAAACAACAGAAATTGATTCTCTCAGTTTTGAAGGCTGGAAGTCAGAAATCAAGGTGTCAGAAATCAGGAATGATCCTTCTGGGGAGCTCTGAGGATTCTATGTCTCTCTCCTTTATCTGGTGGTTGCTATGATCGTTGTTTGTCCTTACTTATAACTTCACCAGTGACCCAGTGCATGGATTTGCGCACATTGAAAGAAAATTAATTAGAAGGTGGCTGGCAGGGTGGGACTGGGCGAGATGGGCCAGACACGCCCTGGAGCCAACCCCCTTGTGGGCCCTCCCCAGCATCTGTGGAGTGAGCAGGGACCCTCTGTCTGGCCTGCAAGGATTGGGCTGAAACCAGATCTCCAACATCCCCCGAGAAGTCCCAGAGTACAAAAGGGCACTCTGCAAAAGTTGCTGTCTTACAGGGTGTGGAGCGCAAATGCAAGTCTGCATTAAACCAGATTAGGGGCCAACAGTGTCCCAGCAACAACATAACCCACGGCCTAAGGTAGAATTGCACCGTCCCACAAGGAATTGGGCTCCCTCCTTTCTGGTTCCAGGGTGCGTCACCCAAGAACCCTTTGCCAAGTCACTGTAGCTCATCAGCTCCTGCATTGAGCATCTGCCCCCGGTGGTCAGTGTGCGTCACTGTGGCCAGTTGGACGTCGGACACTTAGCACATTAGCCTTTTATATATATAGATAACTTCAGTCTCTGCCTCAACATTCACATGGCCTTCTCCTTTTCATTTTGCATCTTTTCTTCTATCTCTTATAAGGAAACTTGTCATTGGACTCAGGGTTCAGCCTAATGCAGGATGAATTTATATCCAGATCCTTAATTTTGTCTGCAAATATCCTTTTTCCAAGTAAGGTCACATTTGTAGGTTCCAGGTGGGCATATCTTTTGGGAGTCCACCATTCAACCCACTACCATCTTAGAGGCAAAAGGGAGAGGTAGAAAATAGATCTGCTTTCTCAGGCTGTGTTAAATCCGTCCTCCTGTTCTTTCTGTCTTCCCTCCTCCCTCCACCTTGCCTGCTGTTCTAGAACTGGGAGCAAAACTATCTTTGAGAAATCTGCCGGCCCTTGTGGGATGG
>PVJN01032658.1:0-24011 GCA_004026805.1 Lasiurus borealis | reverse complement strand
AATCTCCAAAATTTACAGGGATTTCTACAACTTAACAAAAGAAAAATAAACAATCCAATCAAAAAATGGGCAAAGGACCTAAATAGACACATTTTGAAAGAGGGCATACAGAAGGTCAAGAGACATATGAAAACATGCTCAAAGTCACTAATCATCTGAGAGATTGCAAATCAAAATGATAATGAAGTACCATCTCACACCTGTCAGAATGGCTGTCATCAACAAATCAACAAACAACAAGTGCTGGCGAGGATGTGGAGAAAAAGGAACCCTCATGCACTGCTGGTGGGAATGCAGACTGGTGTAGCCCCTGTGGAAAAAAGTATGGAGTTTCCTCAAAAAATAAAAAATAGGACTCCCATTTGACCCAGTAACCCTACTTTGAGGAATGTACCCCAAGAAACTAGAAATATCAATTAGAAAGGATATATGCACCCCTATATTCATAGCAGCACAATTTATAAACAGTCTAAGTGCCCATCAGCAGATGAATGGATTAAAAACCCGTGGAACATCTACACAATGGAATACCACGCTGCTGTAAAAAAGAAGGAACTATTACCATTTGCAACAGCATGGATGAACCTGGAAAGTATTATGTTAAAATAAGCCAGTCGCAGAAAGATACATATCACATGATCTCACGCATTTGTGGAATATAATGAACAACATAAACTGAAGAACAAAAATAGAATCAGAAGCATTGAACAGACTGTCCAACATAAGAGGGAAGGCAGGGGTGGGGGTGGGATGGGGTAAGAGATCACCCAAAGGACATATGAGCATAACCAATAGTCACAGCAGTAGGGGGGTGAGGGCATGTGCTGGGGGGGGGGGTGGTCAGGGAGAGGTCAGTGGGGGGATAAAGGAGACTTATGTAATCCTTTAAACAATAAATAATTTTTATTAAAAAAAAATTAGGACAGGCATGTCCAGCAAGGCAAGAGCCAGGTTAGAGTTCCTACAGCTCTGCCATGTTTGTTCACACATTCATGAGGCAACCCTGCGCAGATCTGGTGCTGGGAGGGAGACAAATGCCTTTTGACAGTTAAAACATGCAAAGAAACACACACAAAAAAAGAAATGGCAGTACATTGGCTAGTAACAAGCAAAAAAATAAAAATAAAAAAATCAATCAATCAGAGTAGCAGAAAGTTAGAGGATTTCTCCAAACCCTTTGTTTTCCAAATGAGAAGGAGATTGACTAAGAGAAGCATTAGAACCAATTCAGGATTCTCCCTGAATCACGCTGCCCCTTCCTGACCGCGCCTTCTCTCCGGGCTCTGCGAAGTCAGCCCACCTCTCTGCAGGAGAGGACAAGTGCACAGTCTCCAACACCAGGGGGTTCAAGTTCAAGGCGTCACTGCACCAGTCTTTTCTGGCCAAACTGCCTGTGTTCTGTGAATCCCGCTTTCCTCCTTCATACCATTAGAGCGAGGACGTTACTGACCCACCTTGCAAGGCTTCTGTGAGCAAAGCAGGGAGCAGTGTGTGTGAGGTCAAGCTTGTACTTTATAAGCGTTGTTAAAAAATAAAATAAAATGAAGTAAAATAAAATAAAATAACAAATAAAATAAAATAAAATAAAATAATAAATAAAATAAAGTAAAATAAAATCTGTATTCACACTGCAAAGCAGCAAGCAGGAGTTAACCAGCCCAGGCTGCTCCCTTGAAAGATTTATTACCCAGCATGACCCGCAGGAGGCGCTGGCCCCGCCCCTCAGCCCACGCATGCGCCTCACGCCCCAGGGACTGCGGCGGCCAGGTGGTCACGCCGCCCTGCTCCGAGCGCAGCGGCCCGGGATCAGAGGGATGTCAGGGGAAGCCGCTCTGACGAGGTCACAGGCGCAGCCTGACCCTGGAGCTTCCCCTCCCGGACCGGAGAGGAAACATGTGGAAGGAATTAGCGGAGCCACCTGAGGAGAGCCGCTGCGGGTGAAATTCAGGGGGCTGGCTCCCCACAGGAGCGGGCTGCCCACGCCCCCCGAGAGTGGCCCCTCGGCCAGCCCCAGGCCTAGGGGGATGGGGTGTGAAGCCAGGCTCATCACTGAGGAACTAATGGTGCCACGAGAGAGGGATACTAGTGAGCAGGACAGATGCAGGGCCTCATGGGGGAGCAGCTTGATGCTTGCAGGGAGGAATAGTGGGGAGCCAGGCCAGAGTGAAATCAAAGCCTTACAGGTCATCCTGAGAGTCCCCACACAGTCAAGCTGGGAGACTGTGCCCCTGTGGCTTTAAGTGCTGAGTCCCCACACAGTCAAGCTGGGAGTCTGTGCCCCTGTGGCTTTAAGCGCTCCGCTCCACCTGAAAACGATCCTTCTCCTCCCACCCTTGACCTCAGCTCAGTCTCGGTCCCCACACGTGAAGCAGGTGCTTCCTTGCAGCCATGCGCTCCCTAATAGAACCGAGTCCTGGATTTGCTGCTGCTGCTTCTCCGGCCCATCAGCCAAAGTGTCCTCTCTTCCCTTGGCTGCCCTGACTCCTAGGGTCATTCTCCAGGATGGATGGCATTTCACATCTGGACAGGGGACGCCCAGTTTGCAAAGTCCATTCTGCACGGACCGGTGTCACTGGGCGCTCACATCCTCTCCTTTCAAGGGACACGGCACGAAGTGCTGGTGGAGGAGAGAGGAGCGTGCAAAGCAGGGTGCCAGGTATCTAAGAAGGTCCCTGAAAGGGAAGCAAGGAGGGGTGCTGGTGGGGGTGTCTCCTGCTGTCTTAAGTCAGACTGGCCCACAGCCGCGGCTAAGGCTTTGGTGACATCTTGCCGGTCTGGGCCAAGTGAAATGAACCTCTCTCCTCCTTGGGAAGAAATGTTTATCTAAGACAGGCTTAAGGGGGGAGGTGGAGAGGTTAAAAGGGAGGTTAAATAGAACCGGCGCTCAAGTGGAGTCTCAGATAACCTTTGCACATTCCAGTGTGATTATCACTCACCTCTGCGCTTATCTGAGTTCCGCTCTCCTCTCCCCTGCCCTAGCGTGCTCGAGCATTTCCCTGGCTCCACCCGGATCCCTCCAAAGGTGATGCTTGGAAGCGAGGCTGTCTTCGTGAGCTTGTCTCTGTGATGGATGGCCGCCATCATTCACGCTCCCCCAGGAGCCTGCACATCTGGACACACTGCATCAGGTGGTGAGATCAGACTGGGAAGAGGAACTGCCAGCTGAGGGACACTGTGAGAAGTGGAACACGAAAGCACCAGTTCTAAGAAGGGGCAGTCATAGAGTGGGGTACGTTCTCCCTGATACAATCTTCATAGGATGCCAGCCACTGTCAATGGTGTATTTTTAGTCGCACGGGGCTGTCCTTCTTCCATTTTTCCCCCTTTAATTGTTGAAAATACACATAACATGGCGTTTACCACTCGGACATTTTCAAGTGTATGGTTCAGTGGCTTTAAGTACATTCACATTATTGTGCATCCATCACCACCATCCATCTCCAGAACTTCATCTTCTCAAACTGAGTTTTATACCCATTAGATACTAACTCTCTATTGCCCCTCTCCTCGGCCCCTGGAAATCACCATTCTAATTTCAGTCTCTATGAGTTTGACTACTCCAGAATCATACAATATTTGTTCTGTTGTGTGTGTGTGGCTTATTTAACTTAGCATTAGGTCTTTGAGGTTTATCTATGATGGAATGTGTATCAGAATTTCCTTCCTTTGCAACACTGGGTAACATTACATTTTTTTTAATCCACATTTTGTTTATCCATTCATCTGACGACAGACACTTAGGTGGCTTCCACCTTTTGACTGTGAATATGAGTGTACAAACATCTCTTCAAGACCTTGATTTTAATTATTTTGGTTATATACCTAGAAGAGGGGTTATTGGATTATATGGTGTCTCCCTTCCTCTCTCCCCAACTTTTACCCTCTATGTATGTGGTTCCTGTGAACTATCCAGTATGTAGTTTTCCATAATATTCTCCAGGCTTATGTGATCATATCAATAAATACATGTTGTATATGAACATTTCATATTGTATATGAAAAAGTAAAAGCCTTTATAAAAATGGGAAGTTATAGATGCTTTTCTGAATTTTGGCTTTGTCACTCAACTTTCCTATGGAATTCCCTCCAAATCAGTAGGCAACTCTAAGTCAGTCTCTGTAATGGCTTAATCCATGGTTTGCCTGTGCTGTAATTTATTCAACCGCCCCCACTTGGTGAGCATTTGGTTTTCCTGTGCTCATGTGCACTGAGGGCCAATCATGGACTGTGACTCAGCTACTCAACACCCTCTAGAGGGGCCTTACCATGGCCTGAGTGATCCTTTCACCCTCCCTTCCCCACCACCCGGTGTCTCACTCTCTCTGCTCCGGCCACACTGACCTCCTTGTTGCTCCTCAAACCTGCCCCTTCCCAGGCCTGACACACATCACACAGGCACTTCTATGCTTTTCCCAGCAAACTTGTACCCAATCTGTACCCTAAACCACCACCCCTCCTTCTGCTCTTCATCAATCAAGTTAGTCAGTTCTGTGTTCCCAGGGCACCTTGTCTTTGTCCTTAATTCGCCTTTCCCGGCTGTAGATACTGCAGGTGCCCCCATCTCTGAGGTTCCTATGTTGTAACCATCTCTCACCAGAAGCTCTAGGGAGACTGAGACCAGTCGAGGTGGAAATCAAAACGTGTCCCACGCAAGGACCAGAAGTAGAGGACAGAGCCAGAAACTGGAAAGCTGGTTGCTAGCCTCACCACCTTTTTCTCTCTGTAAACTGGAGCTCTGGTCCTGGTTAGTTTAATGGCACCCCTAGGAACCCTGTTAGCAATGTTTGAAACATTCATTCTCTTCGCTACTCTGGTTCTCCTGAGTAAAGTGAAGATTATTGGACCAGATGCTCTGGAAGGTGTTTTTCAGCTGTAACGCTTAGGATTTTACATTTCAATTCGGCCAAAGTAAATGCTCCCACCCCCAATATCTTACAGTATCTGATGTAAACCCCTCCACTTCCTCCCTCTTCCTCATCCTCTCCCCTTGATAGCAGAATTTGCCATCTTTGATGCATTCATATTTCCCATGAACAAGAGAACCTCTCTTTTCCAATTCTCATATTTCCATGTGGAGAGGCCTCCTAAATGATCACTTCTGGTGCCTCCAGTTATTTCTCCCTGGGGATGGATGACTAACCTGATTGGTGTTTGGAAGAAGGAACAATGTATTGGTGCTCAGCTCCTTCTGAGTGGTTCTTTCTTGTGATCCTCTGCAGAGGACACATTTGACCTTTGACCTGCCTTGATGTGGAACTGGCCCTGTGGGAGAGGCCTGCCACTGCCCGTATCACTTAAGATTCAGTTTGGCTGAAAATGGCAGAAAACCTAAAATAACTGAAGTTTCAGTCAAATAGAAGTTTATCCTTAACATATATAAATGCAATCCTATATTAATGTAATCATTAAGCAGTTCAGACCAACTTACTACTGAATTACAATGTTTTTTTTACAAGAATTGCATCTATTTTGCATTAGATACCTATATTATTTTACATGTTAGATACATATGCATCAGACACTTATTTTATGTGACATACCAGCAAAGCTGCCCATCACTTTTGTTTAAGGGCACATATTTGGGAGAGACAAAAAAGCATTTGAAGAAATAAGAGTTCTTCTCTTAGTCACAGAATGATTTATTTCATGTCACACACAGACACTTCAGTTTTGACTCATACAGGCTTTGTGAGACATAATTATCGATGCTATTTTGGCACTGCTATTCACTGCCTTTTCCTTGCTTCTCCGCATTAATCACCAGTTTTTCTTCTTTATTATTTAGTATCCAACCAAAGATGACTGATGTCAGCCAATCAGCATTTTGGATGTTAACACATGTATATTCAAAAGCTTAAAAATATTGGATTCTTATCAACAGAAAGTAAGCCTGCTGCTACACACTAGGCACTGAGCTAGGTCAGGGGAGACAGTGGAATATAAGAGTAGGTCCTGCTCTAATTCTCTCCTGTTGAAAATGTAAACATTTGGTTCCATTGCTGCTGAGATCCCTTCTAGGAGAAATTTATATTTTAACACAAAGTTATTCCTATCACTGACTTTACAGCTAACAAACTGCCTTCAGCTACACTGAGCTCACTGGAGTTGCATAACAGAGGTCTCCATCATTAGCCCCATTTAACAGACCAGGAAACTGAGACTTAAGTTAAAAAACCTCACCATCCAGTGCCTCACAGGAAACAAGGAGGGGACCAGGGAGGACACATGTCCTCCCTTCAGCCCTATTTCCTTTTCATCATTTTCCCTTTGATAAACATCTCCCACATTACTTTCAACGTCAACATCAAAATTGTCTTTAAAAGTCCCACTCCATACATTCCTTAATTCTGAAAATCTTCCCTGAAGGTCTGAATAAAAATGTATGGAGTGTTTTCAAAGAGATGTGCCTGAATATCCAGCCTCAGCCTCAGAATCATCTTTCTTTTTTAAAATATTTTATTGAATTTTTACAGAGAGGGAGAAGGATAGAGAGAATCATCGATGAGAGAGAGACAGCGATCAGCTGCCTCCTGCACGCCCCCTACTAGGGATGTGCCCACAACCAATGTACATGCCCTTGACCGGAATCGAACCTGGGACCTTTCAATCCGCAGGCCGACACTCTATCCACTGAGCCAAACCGGTTTCAGCAAGCCTCAGAATCATCTTAGGTGCTTATCTAACAGGCATACTCCTGGGTCCCATCCCAGACACAGAGTCAGAATGCCGAGAGGGTCCAGTCACATGGCAGTTGAACAACTCCTGCCCATTCCCCAGTTCTCTAGCCCACTATAGTTTTTGGTCCTACCGCCACAGGCATTAAAGGAAGGGTAGAACATTCCAGGTTGGGAGAAGTATACCAACCAAATAATGAAGTATGGCCATTCATGACAAACTCAGAATCCACAGCAGACCAAAGTGATCCATTGCATCAGTGTCTGGATGATGTCATAGACTAAGGAGTGAGTTGAAATTCTTGAAGGGAGGGGCTGAAATACTTTCAGAGTCCTCAGTGCCCTGAGTCGCTGCACCCCGTGAGCCTCTTCAATCAGATGGGCTGCAACAGCTGGAGGTCAAAAGTCTGCCTCTTGAAACCAGGGACACTTCGTTTAAATCCAGACACATTCTGCTGCTGGCTGCAAAGATCTGCTTTCTTCTGGGAGTTTTTTTTTTTTTTTCTGCTAAATTACAGCCAGGTCCTAGACAAACTGTGTACAGTAATCATCAGAGAACTGGACTAGAAGCCAGGGGACTCGAGTTCAAATCCTGTCTCAGCCACTGTACTCATGATATCTCGTTGTTTGCAGGTTACTGAGCTATCATAAGCTAACAGAGGGTTTTAATGTAAAGACACAGTATCTCATAGATTCCTAAAGACATATCTCTATTATTCTTCTCTACCTCTCTTGACACATCTGTTTATTTTTCTTTCCTTTGCCAGAGTAGCTTTTTCTGCTGCCCTGTTTATGGGATAGAACACAGTTCCCTCTCTTCTCCCAATAACTATAACACAAACTGTTCACTTACTTAGGTCAGCCATTAGTCTAAGCTGTCTGTAAATATTAGTTTATTTAATCACCACAGAAATTCCTTTTGATAGGGATGCCATGATTACCCCTGTATACAGATTTAAAAAAAACAACAACTAAGACACCCAGAAATTAAGTAACTTGCAAGGACACTCAGCTTCTTTTGTTCTTAGCTTCGGCCGAGCTGAACTCAGAGCCAGGAGATTTATGTCCTGCCTTGTATTCTTTCATGCCACATACAAAGGTATATTGGCTGTCTCGCCATCTGTTTTCAGATTTCCAAGCAGAACCAGATTGCCCAGCCCGAATGAGGCCTGTGCTCACACCAGTGATGTCCTTGAGAAGCCCCTGTGCATCCTACACAGGTTCTCTCCATGCCTGTTAACCCAACCGAGTTATTTTCTCCAAGTCCCTTCCAATCGTTGGGTCTTAGGTTGCTCTACTCTACAAGGAAGGCATTGATCCTGCTCAGAATGTGTGCTATGAAACATGGGTTCCATGAGACGTTAGGCACATAAAGAGTTTTGTGGGCCCATGGGAAATGCTCTTTATTTGATCCTGCTCTTGGACACTCACAATGAATGCTTGTGTACTCAAGACTCTGCAAAGCCCATTGGTGGAGATTACGGCTACCCTGGAACACAGCATTTCCCAATTATAGTTGACTACAGAAACTCTCTCCCATCCTCATTGTAAACATGGATCCTCCTGCTCTACAGCATCCATGGAAAAGCTCAAACTAAACCCAAAGTACATTATTCTGGTCCTCACTTTCTGTCTCCTCTCAATAGCATAAAACACTGCTGAACAAGCCTTTCCTCTCAGCATGGCCCACCTCCCTGGCCATGATTTAAAGAACATACTCCTGGAGTCCTTTCTACTCCTCGGTTCCTCCCCAAGACCTGTGGATCTCTTTCCTGTGTCAGAGTCCCTCCCTCATGGTCAGTGCTCCGATTATTATTACCCACAGGTCCAATTATTATCTCCTCTGAACAGCCTGTAGGTAGCTCTTTCTGCTCCTTTGACATTTCTACTTGGAAAACTCAAACATTACTCTAAGACAGTGGTTCTCAACCTGTGGGTAGCGACCCTTTTGGGGTCGAATGACCCTTTCATGGGGGTCGCCTAAGACCATCAGAAAACACATATTTCCCATGGTCTTAGGAACCAACAGACCGCTCCTTGGTGTAGTAAAGTATAGCAATGTAGTTTACTGTTGTCATAGGAAGACTGTTACCCATGCTACACCATGATTCAAGACAAAAAAGATTCATTTATTTGTAATTAGAAATAAATATTTCACAATATATAATTACATATTGTTTTTGTGATTAATCACTATGCTTTAATTATGTTCAATTTGTAACAACGAAAATACATCCTGCGTATCAGATATTTACATTACAGTTCATAACAGTAGCAAAATGACAGTTATGAAGTAGCAATGGAAATAATTTTATGGTTGGGGGTTACCACCACATGAGGAGCTGTCTTAAAGGGTCGTGGCATTAGGAAGATTGAGAACCACTGCTCTAAGAGGAGGGAAGGAAGACTACATTTTCACCAAATTAAAGAATAATTTGTGGGCCACTCCACATTTTCTGTTCCTCTTAGGTATACCTCAGATATATCCAGAACACGACAAAAGGCAAACAATTCATTTTACTAAGATGATGACAGATGCGTTTGTCACCCCATCAACCTGGCCTTCTGTTTGTTTTTATGGCTTCAGTCCTGAACAGCTGCTCCTTTCCCCGTTCTTGACATGCTGGTCATTCAGAACCATCTACCCACCACCACCACCACCACCACCACCACCATCATCCATCACTGCCCCCAGAGGCTGTGGTCACGTGCCATAACCATTAAGCATCATCTTTAGGACAAACTAGCCTAAATTGCTAGGTTTTTGTCTTAGGACAGCATTTGAATGATGTCAGCGATAGCTAGGATGACTGAGCACTTGTGACAACCAACTCTTAGCACTTGACACTCCACTCATTGACTCTCCACAGCCACTCCAAGTTGCTGGCACTGTTATTAAGCCTATTTTCCAGATGAAGTAACAGGCCACGGAAAGGTTAACTAATGTGCCAAGTCCACACAGCTGGTAGATGAAGCCCTTTTTCCTGGAGCAGAGAAAATGACAGATGAAGTCCCCATGCGTTCGTTTGTTTTCATTAAATTGGTCTTTTCTAAAACTTCCCATTAAAAACAAGAGATATGCAAGAAAACCTAACCCAACGGTGTGGGGAGTGAACAAATAAAAGCAGAAGTCTCCCCTGCCTGCCTGTCCAGCTCTGCCAGGGTAAAAGCTGCTGGAAGTTTCTAGAAGGTTTTTTTTTTTTTTGCAGAAATTCTCTGCATAGGCAATAACGCAGTTCTTCCTTTTAAATCATCATTTCCTGCCCATTTCAGGACAGCACTCCCTTGACACACACTGTCTTTTGCCTTTTCCCTGTCTTGTCTGCCTCCCCTTGCCTCATGCTCCTTCCGGGGGAGTGGGGGATGGGCAGAAACTCCCCTCCGCCAAGATCAGCACAATGACCATCATGATCACGGGATAAGAGGATGACAGCTCAGTCACCGGCATCTCGTGATGAGAGAAAGAAAAAAAAAAGAGAGATTAAAAAATCCTAAAAAGCAGAAGTTTCCTGAACAATCTTCCGCAGCCCTATTGGGCAGCTCTTCCTCACATCTGAGTTGTCACCCTAAGTCTGCAGACTCTGCCTTGTTGCTGAAATGTCACGGTGAGCCCTCCGCTGGACAATTAAACTAACACCTGAGGACACTGGCAGGGAAAGATATTCCCAGAGGTCTGTGCTCACCTGGAGATCCCCAAGGGACAAGTGGGGGCAGTCCCGAGTGTGAGCTTGGGGTTCTACCCTTTGTTTTGCTTTCACCACAGTCTGCTTATGTCGTTGTCATTGTTATTGAAGCTGAAGGCAGCTCTTACGGAAAGGCTCTAGGACAGTGGTTCTCCACCTTCCTAATGCCGAGACCCTTTAATACAGCTCCTCATGTTGTGGTGACCCCCAATCATAAAATTATTTTCATTGCTACTTCCTAACTGTAATTTTGCTACTGCTATGAATCATACTGCAAATATCTGTGTTTTCTGATGGTCTTAGGTGACCCACAGGTTGAGAACCACTGCTCTAGGAACTAACCCTTCCAATGAGGTTTTCCAATGCATCCACTTCTGAATGCTTGCTCCATCTGGAAGGGACACATATTTCCCAGCCACTAACCCAGGCTCCCTCTCCATCTCCATAGCATTTCTCAATAGCTGCAGCCTAAGCATTAGTGACAAACATTTACTCCTTAGAAAACCAAGGGGAAATTGGGCAGCAGGCGGTGGGTCTCTGTAAGGCCCAATCAGTGCTGTCCATGTCTGAGAAAGATGTGCAGCTGCACCTCAGGTCCATGGGACGAGAGCTCCGAGCCCACACCTGGAGGATTCCATGACACTGGTGGCTCGTGGTGACTCGGCGGTGACTTTGAGAGGTGCCCTACTTCCTCAGGAAGAATCTTGACCAGCTGGTGCAAAACAGAAATAAGTGGAGCTGGTTCATTATTTTTACATGCCATGAACTGTAATCCACCCTTTAGACTCGGTGACTCAGGACACGCCTTCCAAGATAAGATGTAAAATACGTATAAAGGTTGAGTTGTGTTTTAAAAACAGCACTATTTCTCTTTTGATGTCCATCACCTCTACCTTGAGGCCATCTACCTCCAGGGCCATAGTTCACCACCATACTGGGATGCCCAGTTTCATTTGCATTTTCTTTTTCTTTTTTTTTTTAATATATTTTATTGATTTTTTTACAGAGAGGAAGGGAGAGAGATAGTAAGTCAGAAACATCAATGAGAGAGAGACATCAATCAGCCGCCTCCTGCACGCCCCACAGTGGAGATGTGCCCGCAAGCAAGGTACATGCCCCCAACCAGAATCGAACCTGGGACCCTTCAGTCCGCAAGCCGACCCTCTATCCACTGAGCCAAACGGGTCTTGGCTCATTTGCATTTCAACCAAACATGAAATATTTTTAGTATAAGTCTATTCTAAGCAATATTTGTCCATATTTGCCTGAAATTCAAACTAAACTGGGCATCCTGCATTTTTATTTGCTCCATCTGGCAGCCCTGTTCCTCTCTACCACTTACTCTGCTTGGTTTTTGAAAATGAAAAAGATGGGCACTCTCAGCAGATAAGTGGATTAAAAAACATTAGCACCTCTACACAATGGAATACTCCCCTGCTGTAAAAAGGAAGGAACTCCTACCATTTGCAACACTATGGGTAAAGTTGGAGAGCATTATGCTAAGTGAAATAAGTCAGTCAGAGGAAGATAAACATCACATGATCTCATTCATTTGTAGATTGTAATGAACAACATAAACCAATGAACAAAATAGATCTAGAGAAAGAAGCATAGATCAGATGCTCAAACCTCAGAGGGAAGGCAGGGGAGGGTGGGGCTAAGGGAGAGATCAACCAAAGGATTTGTATGCATGCATATAAACCTAACCAATGGATACAGACACCAGGGGTGAGGGTTTGAATGGGGGGAATGATGGAGGGTAAGGACCTTAATCAATATGTAATACCTTAATCAATAAAGGGGGAAAGGGAGGGGGAATAAATGTTGACTTTGCTCTCAAAGTCAAAAAAAGAAAGAAAAAAAAAGATGGACATTTCCACCCCATCCACCTAAAGCTTAGGATCATGTATTCTATCTCTCCAAAGAAGAGTGACCTGCAATGAAAGCTTAGAGCATATTTTTTTGTCAGCCTGTTTGAAGTGACTGCCCAGTGGTGAATATTCTCTCCAAATTCCAGGGGACAGGAATAAGGGAAGAAAAATATGTGCAGTTGTTTATACTCCACAGTTAACCCATTCAGATCAAGGACCCCATTTCTCTCTTGAATCGCTATGCAAATCTACCCAGTCTCAACACATCCGAGGTGAAACAGACAGTTAAATACCAACAGCCGCATACTGAGATTGCAAATGGCTGCTTATCATTCCTCCTTCATAGAAGAACCTTATCTTATATTGTCAATTTGATTAAAGGCTTCAGCTTCAAAATAAGATTCCTGTCCAAGGGGCTTTCACTCTGCCTTTGATAAACAGGCATAATTCACTTTTCTTTAATGTTATTCCAACGAGAGTGCTGTGTTACAATGGGGTTTTTGTCATGCCCCCAAAACATTTTTGAGACTGTTCTTACCTTTCCAGGCTCTTGCTAACAGCCACCATAATATTCTCTTGGGCATAACGTGCCCACTCTAGCACAGGTTCAAGAATCAAGTTTATAGCCTTCGAAAGTTGCATCTCCTGGGTGGGAAGGAGAAAAGGTAGCATATAAATTATTTCCCATAAAAGGCTTTATCAAACGACTGAAACACAACATACGAGGCACCTATGTTCAGATTCATTTTCAATCCGTATTTTTTGAGCACCAGCTACGTACCTGATGGCTCACAGACCAGTGGTTCTTAACCTTGACTGCGGATTAGAATCACACAGGGAGCTTTGTAAAAGGACTGCTCTCTGGGGCCCACCTTTGGATTCAGGCTCAACTGGTTTGGAGAGGGAGCTGAGCATTATTAGTGTCTTTGAAAGCTCCCCAGTGGTTCTCAGCTGGAGGCGGCAGGGAGGAACACTGAGAGATACCATTTCATTTATTCTCCCCAGCGGGAGGATAGCATATCACTCATGAGGACACCTGCTAGATAGATGTAAAGCGGCCTCCACCACTTCCTCCTCAAGGTGAGGCCTAGTTCATGGTCAGTTTCGAACCCTGACAGCTCAAGATACCAGAGGGCTGCTGGGATGACTTTTTTTTTATGTTGAATCCTTTCGAAAGAGTATAAATACTCAGAGCATCTCAGAAAATGAAATTCTACATATCAAAAATGATAGATGTATTCAACTTAATAGTATCAAGTATTTAATGTTTCCCAAAGTGAAGGAACAGTATAATAAACCCCCATAGCCCATCATTCAACTTCAACAATTATACGCATTTTCCCAACCCTGTTTCCTCTCTATCTTCCTGGGATTTGGTTTGGTTTTCCTTGATCATTTTCTAGCAAACCGGTTCATCATATTATTCATACTCCAACATGTATCTCTAGCACCTGGGGACCTCTTTTTAGTGTGAAAAATAAAAAATAAAAAAACAGAAAATGTACTCTTTTAACCTTTTCTGAGTGTGCATTTTAGTGGCATTAAGTACTTTCACACTGTTGTGTGACCATCATCATCATCGTCTCTAGTCCTTTTTCCATCTTCCCAAATGGAAATTCTGTCCTCATTAAATAATAGCCCATCAGTCCCTTCCTCTCAACCCCAGACAATTATCACTGTACTTTATAACTCTGTGGATTTGACTACTTTAGGTATGTTGTACATACGGGATCCTACAGTTCTTATTTTTGTGTGCTGCCTTAATTCATGTAGCATCTCTTCTCCAACACTGGCTTCCTTTTCATCCATGTTGTAGCATGAAACACGTGAAAATGTCTTTTCTACAAAATCCAGTGGCATTTTATTGGTACCACAGGATATTAATATGTTTCCTTTAATATGGCAGCGTCTCCTCATCTAAAACCTTGCATTGATTTTGTTAAAGAAAGCAGGCCATTGTCCTGTAGTATTGCCCACGTTAAATCTGGCTGCTTGCATTCTTGATATCTGGGAAGCTTTCCACAGTTTCCTCCATCCCATTATTTCCTGAAGAAACAGTATAATAAACCCCCATAGCCAGACCATTATTTAATTTTCTGGCAAGACAACTTTACGGGGAATGTGACATAGATTGCATTGTGCCATTCAGGAAGCCAGAACTGTCTGATTATCCTGATGCTGAGATTGCTCAGGTGATGTCACCCTGTCCTTCCATCCAACTTCTGCATAATGAAATTTCTACACTGAAAAAAGACACTCTGAATGTGAGACCCCTTGCACAGCTTTTCTCCTCTGTTTAAAGGAAGAAACAGGACCAAAATGGTTTATGGTTTGTTCAACATCAATTGTTTGTTAATCGATATTTATAAGCTTCCACTCTTCCTGCACAGAGCAGGGGGATGATAAGTATTTGAAAGAAAGAAAGAAAAAAAGAAAAAAAGAAAGAAAGAAAGAAAGAAAGAAAGAAAGAAAGAAAGAAAGAAAGAAAGAAAGAGGAAGAAAGGAGAGAGGAAGGAAGGAAGGAAGGAAGGAAGGAAGGAAGGAAGGAAGGAAGGAAGGAAGGAAAGAAAGAAAGAAAGAAAGAAAGAAAGAAAGAAAGAAAGAAGAAGAGAAGAGGAAGGAAGGAAGGAAGGAAGGAAGGAAGGAAGGAAGGAAGGAAGGAAGGAAGGAAGAAGATGCATGAATTTGGGGAGCACTTTTTCCAAACATTATGTTTCTCCATCTTTACATGCATATATCTTCATAAAAGAATACAAGTAGGACTAGAGTAGGACTATGATTCTATCTCAATATGAGTTTTATTTGTAAAGAGCAGTGTGGTCCTTTGCCAAATGTCTTTTCTGGAAGATCTCACAAGGAGTCAAGGACTATCTTTGATTTCCCCCAAAGGGCTTTGAAGTCTCTTACCTGGATACTCTGTTGTCCCTCTACAAATTCCAGAGAGTGGCATTTTTCAACTGCAATTCTTATCATTTCATCCCACCATTGAAAACCCTCCAATGTGCTTCCATTGTGTTTAGAATAAAACCCAGACTTCCAGATGGAACACCCAAGTTCCTGTCCATCCTACCTCATGTCCATCTCTCCAGCCTCATCTCATAGCATCTCTTCTCCAACACTGGCTTCCTTGCATTTCCGAGACTCCAGATCCTGCATCCATTCCCACTCAAGGCCCTTGTACCTGCTTTTTCCTTTGCCTGGCTTGTTCTTCCTCCCTGTCCTTCCTGATCAACCGAGGGACAACCCTGTTTGTAATGGGCCTCCACTGGATCCTCTCTAGCCCATCACCCTGGGATTTACTTAACACTACCACAGTATGTAAGTATCTTATTTGTTTATTTATTCCCTTGCTTATCATGCCTCTTCTCCATTAACATACAAGCCACATGAAGATAATTTATTTATCTTATCCAGTGCTCTATTTTCAACAACTAACACAGTGTCTAGTACAGAAAAATTAGCTCAATAACTGTTTATTAGAGGAATTAACTAAGGCAAACTTTTAAAAGCTTGTGAATGCAGATTGCTTGAATCCTTACATCAGTACTCCTGCCCCCACCTCATCCCATCCCAGTCCTCACCCAGGTTATCTCAGCTTGACCCAGGCTCTAGGCAAGGTTGAAAAAGTCCTGATTTGCTTAGCTCTCATATCTAAGTGCCTTTATGTTAGAACTTAAGCTCTCTTGGGCCTAAGATCTAACTCTTAAGGTTGTGGGTTATTCCTGGGTCTGAATTTCCATATTATTTCTCAGGTCATCCATAGACTCTCTGCTTCTCCCTCTGCCACATTTTTATCCACTGTCCTCCCAGCCTAGGAGTTAGTGTCCTGGTCCTATCTCAGTTCTCATGCCAGGGCTGTGCTGCTGCTGACTTGGTGGGACATCTACCCTCAGATCTCCCCATCAACGTTTTCCCCATTCTCCCTCTCCCTACCATTGCTCAAAGCAGCCAACACCTGGATGGTGGGCCACGTTACTAAGTGCTGTTATATCAAGAGCAAGCAAAATTTGACTTGTCCCTCCTTAATGGAAGAAGGAAAGGCTGTCCCCAAGATCTTGAAAAGAAAGAGGAAGTAGGCATCTTTCTGTCATGAATACTTAAAATAAAAAGAAACACCAGCATTTTATATCTAAATAGTTACAATGAACCCCATGAAATAGCTGCTATGCTGCCTACTCAAAATAGAAAGTTCTTATCAGTCAGCCTGCCTCTCCAAACCAGATATGGTACCCCAAACTCTTGTCAGCCATTTAGACTTCCTAGGTGAGAAGGAAATATGCACCTTATTTAAGGATGAAACCTGGGACTCAACAACTCTATGGAGGAGAAAGTTTACCAATCCCTTTGCCATTGCTTAGTTCACCTGAAGCCAAAGATAGGAAGGAAATATCGGTCCTCTATTCACTCCCTCAGCACAGATGCATTCAAGTCCTACTGTGTGTTAGGCATCGTGCTGTTAGACTGACATCATGTTTTTAAAAATATATTTTATTGATTTTTTTACAGAAAGGAAGGGAGAGGGACAGAGAGTCAGAAACATCGATGAGAGAGAGACATAGATCAGCTGCCTCCTGCACGCCCCACACTGGAGATGTGCCCGTAACCAAGGCACATGCCCCTGACCGGAATAGAATCAGTCCGCAGGCCAACGCTCTATCCACTGAGCCAAACTAGACTGACATCATTTTTACACTTTATGTTTAATCCCAGCATTACTCTTTCTCTCTAGGAAGGCCTTTGTATTATAACAGAAACAGCAATGGGTTAGCATCAGAAAAACGTAGGTTCAGTTCCCAGGTCTGTTCTTAATTAGCTGCATAACCAAGAGGTAGTTTTAGGCTCCCTCTTTGTGTTGTCAGTTTCCTCACTGGGTACAACAAATCCCCACACTATACTCTCAGGATGAAGTAAGTTGATCCCTATGTCAAGTACACTTTCTGTGGGCAAATTCCCTTCCCTCCTTTTATCATAAACACTTTATTTATTCTCAAATTTCCTCATGGAAATCATGGCCTCTGGTTTGATCAGGTTGGAGCAGGTGCTTCTATTGAGTGGAATAGATATCTGCATCAAGGTTCACAGACACCAAGTGAAGGATCCCTGATGTACGTCTAAATCAGTGGTTCTCAACCTGTGGGTCGTGACCCCTTCGGGGGTCGAACGAGCCTTTCACAGGGGTTGCCTAAGACTATTGGAAAACACCTATTTCCCATGGTCTTAGGAACCAACACACCACTCCTTGATGTAGCAATGTAGTTTACTGTTGTCATATTAAGACTGTTACCCATGCTACACCACGATTCAAGACAAAATTTCATTTATTTGTAATTAGAAATAAATATTTCACAATATATAATTACATATTGTTTATTGTGATTAATCACAATGCTTTAATTATGTTCAATTTGTAACAATGAAAATACATCCTGCATATCAGATATTTACATTACAGTTCATAAGAGTAGCAAAATTACAGTTATGAAGTAGCAACCAAAATAATTTTATGGTTGGGGGTCACCACCACATGAGGAGCTGTCTTAAAGAGTCATGGCATTAGGAAGGTTGAGAACCACTGGTGTAGATGCTTCAGTATCCAATGGGTGACTCTGACTCGAAATGGTCAATGTCTGTTTGTTTTCTTTTCTATTTTTGGATATTTTGTAAACACATCGATGTCAAAGAGCAACATCAGAATTCAGCTTTCACATTGGACTTTGTCACTACCCAAGGCCCCTTGGCCAGTGTGAGCTCTGGACATGACTTAATTGTTGGCAAAGCTGCAAAGAGGAACCACCCTCATATCCTGTTGAAGGAAGTATAAATTGAGGACACTTTTGGAAGACAATTTGACAGTCCGTATTAAAAACCCAAAAATGTATACAATTTATTCTCTAAAAATTCACCACTAAGACTATCTTGTGAGAAAGAAAATTCATTATATGTTTGCTCATAAAGACTTGAGGGGGGGAAACCCTTGTGTATCCAACATTAGAGACTTTATTAAATCAAATACGGTTACCCACAAAATGGAATACAATTGACAATGAAATACAACATCTCATGATGAAATGAGAAAGTATAATCTATTGTTAAGTGAAAAAAGCTGACTATAAAATAATACAATACAATGTTTTATGAGTTTTTACCAAAGATGCCAACATTTATATATAACCCTCATGCATATGAAGGGATTATTGGTTTTGTCATTCTTTATATTATATTTTCCAAATTTCATGAAATATGCATAGAATATTTAATAATACTTTCAAAATTAGTATATGTGTTGCAGGTGGAGTAAAGGATTCATCTTTTTTTTTCTAAGAGGTTAACCCACTAACAACTCTTTAAATAGTATTCCACCACAGGGAAACAGAGCAGCGACTTCTGAAAATGGGGACATTCCCATGGTGGGGACACAAACGGCCATTGTTACCCCATAGTGAGAAAAGATTTAAGGTTCAGTCTTTTTGCTGTTCCCCTTATCTGTATTGAGACATATTTGAAGAGTGTTGTGAGTTTTCCAAGCTACATGTAAGAAAAATGTCTGGATCCCTAGTAGGATTTGCTCAGTGGATAGAGTGTCAGACTGCAGACCAAATGGTCCCGGGTTTGACTCCAGTCAAGGGCATGTACCTGGTTGCAGGCTCTTCCCCAGACCAGGCCCTGTTCAGGGCTCATGCAGGAGGCTAACAATCTATATGTTTCTCTCACATCGATATTTCTCTCTGTCTTTCCCTCTCTCTAAAAATCAATAGAAAAAATACCCTTGGGTGAGGATTAAAAAGAAATTTGCTTTGGTCAGCTGCATTCTGCTCAGTCAATGAGACAAGGAAATCTCAGGGCAGGAAGGAATCTCAGCAATAATTTATTTAACTCCTCCCTTTTCTAGATGAGACATACGAACTCAGAGGAGGCTAGTGGCTTGTCTTGGACAGCAGAACTAATCATGTCCTTATATGTATATGCCACTGTATAGCAAGTACATTGCGGTTCACAAGATGAACGGGGAAAGATTATCACAGATTAGGAGGGCCCTTCACTAAACTGTCCATTTGAAATAAGATGTGGTTTAATAAACAGTAACGAGACAAGACAGAAGCTGTGTTTGCCAGCATTCCTCTGGAGGAGAGCACAGTGTGTGTTCCCAGGAATGTTGTGATAAGCTCACTTGGACTAGAAACCAAGGCCACTGGGCCATGAAAGGGCTGATTCCCAGGCTTTGGGAAGGGGCACAGAACCTCTGTGCACAAGAGTAGAGAGTCGTGCCAAAACCGGTTTGGCTCAGGAGATAGAGCATCGGCCTGCAGACTCAAGAGTCCCAGGTTCGATTCCGGTCAAGGGCATGTATCTTGGTTGTGGCACATCCCCAGTAGGCCCCCCTACTGCAGGAGGCAGCTGATCGATGTCTCTCTATAATCCATGTTTCTGACTTTCTATCCCTCTCCCTTCCTCTCTGTAAAAAAAAAAAAAAAAGTAGATAATTGTATCTGTTCCTAAAAAACTGAGGAATGGGGAAAGAGGAGAGACATGAGAAATATCCATCATGAAATGTTGGCAAGTACATCATTTTTGGGGAATGACCGTGAAATAACTGTTTTCTGTATTTAAGTTGGGGCAACCAATAGTCTGATTTGTCCCAACTCATCCTAGTTTGTCTGATTCTTCCCCAGTGCTAGCAGTGACAGTCCCACGTCCCATAAACCCCTCAGTCCTAGGCAAACCAGGGCATTTGATCACTTGAGGGAAATATGTGCAGTTATGGGAAGTAGAGATTTCATCTGACATGAGTTACAAAAATACATTTTTTAGAATCCAAGGGACTGTCAAATTTTTCAAAACATTCCCAAGTTTTGCCACAGATTAAATGGGCAAAATGATAAAGAAAACATCTCTTCCTTTATTTAAAGAATCCATAATTTTTCAAAAGCCAGTTGCTAAACCATAACAATGTTTTAAAATATTAATGTGAGAACCTTAATTAGAAAGTTTCTTTTTTTGTCATTCTTGTGCCTGAAGACCAGGGATTACATTCCTGCCCTGAATTGTGCAACTCACCAGACTTCTGTGATATATGTAGAAATCACATTTCCTATAAATAAAACCCAACGTCATATGTAAAGTGGAAATATAATTGTTGTACTGCTTCAAAGTACTAGGGTTTAAATAAGCTCATGTGTATAATAATGATTTAAAAATTGTTAGTTCTTTTGCTTTGATGGTTAGATCTGCTATTTGCATTTCTATTTCATTTTAGGTCCCATGCAAATATGCTAATATTCAAGGCGAAAGAAAGGTGATTATAAAAATCCCACAATCACAGTACCGGGCCAGAAGATACTCCCTAGTCTATTGAAGCTGCCACATTTTCCTCTCCTAGGTTTTCTCACTTTTTCCTTCCTGGTGTCTCTCATTCTCTGCAGCTCCAGAATGAAGATTTCGGTTGCCACTACCTGTGCCCCTCCTTCTTCAGAAAAGAGCCTGTACTTGGGAGGAGAATTCAGACCAGGTGAGAATAAATATGCCTTCCTCCTATGCTTTCATCAGTTTGCCAGGGTTTGGCGTGGTTCTCCTAGCCTTGTTCATGGTACCTTCATGGCCACAATTAAGGGGTAAGAGGGAGGTGATGGAAAGATATGAGTCAAACAGTAATACCATCCATTGAACTTCTAAATAGAAGTTGGAAGGAAGGAAGGAAGGAAGGAAGGAAGGAAGGAAGGAAGGAAGGAAGGGAGGGAGGGAGGGAGGAGGAAAGGGAGGGAGGAGGAAGGGGGAAGGGAGGGAGGGAAATGAACAAGAAATGTTTGTGTCATCTCCAAAATTCACACATTGAAATCCAAACCCGTCAGATGATGGGATAAGGAAGTAGAGCATTTGGGAGGTGATTTTGTCATAAAAGAAGCACCTCATGAATGGGATTAGTCCCCTTCTAAAAGATGCCTGTGAGAGATCCCTTGCTCCTTCAGCCAGGATGGAAGGAGAAGTCTGCAACTCAGAAGAGGTTCTTTGCCCAACTGTGCTAGCACCCTGATCTTGTACTTCTAACTCCCGGGACAATGAACAATAAATCTCTGTTGCTTAAAAGACACTCAATTTGGGGTATTTTGTTTAGCAGCCCAAACAGACTAAGGTAAGATTTATATTTTTAGTAGACACCTGTATATTTAATTACTTACTCAGATAATTTCAGTGGATAGCCAAGGTCAAGAACCTTGAATACAGCAGATGTTTGGTGCAGTAGGTCTGAGACTGGGTGGGTCTGAGTCAGGTGGCATGCAGACTGCACTTTGAGAAAAGCTCTTATCTGCTGAAGCTGGGTCAGAAATGGTGCTGCAGCTTCTGCTTAGTTATTTGGGAATGCTCATGGAATCCAGCCACCGTGATGTGAGGAACCCAAGCTCCTGTGTGGAAAGGTCCACGTGGAAATTGCCAGCCATGTACGTGAGCCCTCTTGGAAGTGGATCTTCTAATTCCAAATTAGCCACTACAGTGATCCTAGGTGGAGCAAATATGAGCTGTCCCTGCTGAATTACCCAAATTACAGGTTTATGTTATAATAAACTAGAGGCTCGGTACATGAATTTGTGCACTGGTGGGGTCCCTTGGCCTGGCCTGCGGGGATCAGGAAAACCAACTCTCCAACATCCCCTGAGGAGTCCTGGATTGTGAAAGGGCAGTTCTCGGGTGACACCCCCAGAAACCGAGCTCCCTCCTCTCTGGTTCTAGGCGCATCATCTGAGAACTGCCACTGCCAAGTGACTGCAGCTCAGTAACTCCTGCATTGAGCATCTGCCCTCTGGTGGTCCGTGTGTGTCATAGCTATTGGCTGGCCAGCTGGTCACTTAGGCTTTTATATATACAGATGATTGTTGTTTTCAAATTTGGGTTTTTTGTTTGTTTGTTTTTGTCATATAGATTACTGAACACTTAGCAAATGTGATGCCCACATTTGAACACAGGCCTTCAATCTCCAATGTCTATATATGGAGTTGCTACAGAACACTGCACTGCCCAGATTCCCGTTAGGGACTGGAAGGCATATTCATTCAAATGCTGAAAATGTTGCCCACCAACAGCTCTCAGCTCTCAGGTCTCTACAGCATTTGCCTGTAGCTGAAAGGACCACTCTGCCTGAGGTCATGACTCCCTTCAGGGCAACCTGCATCTAATATCTGGTTGATGCAAGGATATAGAAGCTCAGCCTTCTTACCCCAACTTGGGCCAACTCTGAAGGGCTATCCCAGCTTCAGAATGCTCTATGGGGTCAGCTAAGGTCTTGTTGCTACTATACCAACTTCTCTTTTTCCCCAATCCATTCTTTCACTTCCTCCATGGGTGCTGATCCTGAGAGACCATCCCCAAAGCCTCCTGAATGGAAATTTCCATTTCAGAATCATTTGTTGGGGGGAACCCAACCTATAATACTCTAACTATTAAAGAGTAAAATGAGATGCCTACAGATGTGGTAAGCCAGAGGCATGCAAGCAGAGGCATTTGGTGTGAATAGGATAGAGGGAAATTGATCTATGTAAACAACTTCTATTGAATGCCTACTGCATGGGTCATAAAGATAAGATACTGTCTTTACCTAAGAAAGTTTACCATCTAATAAAGGACATAGGCAAGGAAACATGAATTTCAATACAATGCAATAAGTACTACAATAGAGAAGGATTCTAACAGGGCTATGGGAACCCACAGGGTCAGAAAGGTTTCCCTGAGCTTGGAAATATTGGAGAACATGAGCGGCACATAGGGATTCACAGACACGACTCAAAAATACAAAGAATGAGAAATAATAGTGATGTAGCTAAAAAAGTTAGCATGGGCTGCACCATGAAAGGCTCTGAGTACTCTGATTAGTGAATGTATTTTACTTTATAGGAAAATATGGTTCCACTGAAGGAGTTCAGACTATCAGAGTTATATCCACATTTTGGAAAGATCACTATGACCACGCTTTGGAAGATGATTTTAAAAATGACAAGACTGGAGAGAGGGAGACCCTTTAGGGCTCACTGTTGCAATGATCCCAATGAAAATTTATGACCTATTATTATTATTGTTATTATTATTATTATTATTATTATTATTATTATTATTATTATTCAGTGGTGCCAATTAAGAGAAATGGGAGTTCTGTACCTTCCCCTTCTCTCCAACTCCCTGGCAAAGACTAAACCATCTAATCTGGGCAGTCTATGCCACATGTGGCTGCCTGTGCTGATAACATTGAGCAATTAGCTGATTAACCCTCTCCACTGGGAGGCTGAGAAAGCAGAAGGAACAGCAGTAGTTTCCCAGTTTCAGAAGTTTCATCAGGACCAATGAGTTCCTCTCTGCCCCAGCACTATAGAAAAAGCACCAGTTCCTCAAAGTGAAGACCTGTGTTAATCAGACACTTCTGTGACATGCCACTGCCCAGCCAGATGTTGAGACATTCCGGCACCCCTGGAGAGTGCAACCCTGCTCCAGAGTGTCTTGACTACTTGAGAAACTGTCCCCAAGGATGAGAACATTTCTGTTGGTAATGTTGTAGCAAGAGCATTTAGCCCAGCTGCTGCCAGAGCCTACTGGTTGTTTGTGTTTGTCTTAACACAGCTACCATTTCTTTGGTCCCAGGAAAGCAGGGACCTGTGAAAAACGCAACAGGGAATGAAGCCTGGAAGAGGTCACTTTCATGACTGGTTTGGAATGGGATAATCTCAGGTTAGCACATCTAAGACCTCCAGAGGACGGCTGGAATTATTTGAGATTAAATTCTCTTGGGATTAGAAGGTGGGAAT
>PVJN01032657.1:0-24012 GCA_004026805.1 Lasiurus borealis | reverse complement strand
CCCATGCCAGTCTCCCGAGAGGCGGCCTGCAGCTCCCTTCCTGACAGGGTGAAGGCCCCGTGCCCTTTTCTGGCTGCAAATATAGCCAGAACCTCCAGCCGTACGGAAGGTCTCAGTAATGGAGCCGGCAGCTTACGGCGTGCGTCACTTAAGCAGGCCTCTCGCGAGCACGCTTCGTCTCGCAGGACTTAGCACCTCGATGTACGGATTGGCTGCCTCAATAATGGCCGCCTGAATAGTACCGATGGCTGGAACACAAAAGCACTCCATACAACTGCCTGCCTCTAGGATCGCATCTACCAACCCCCTGCCAGTCTCCACAGAGGCGGCCTGCAGCTCCTTTCCTGGCAGGGTAAAGGCCCCGTGCCCTATTCTGGCTGCAAATTTAGCCGGGACCCCCTACTGTACGGTCGTCTAGGGAATGGCAGCCGGCAGCTTTCTATCTATCGTTGTAAAGGGCTTGTGCCCCGTATCTGCTGTCTCGCCAGCCGGGGCCCCCCTGGCATACAGAAATTCTTGGTCATGGAGGCCGGCATCATAGGGGGTGGTGGTGTTTTTTCTGGGTAGAAATTTTTCTCTTGGTTAAGGCGCTTTACCTGGAATTTCAGCACTTTGGACACAGTATGTTGTTTCTTGAATGGCCACAGGAGGGCAGCAGAGGATTATTTTTGTTCAGGAATTGGCTGACCGCGTCTCTTCAAGTCTGACATAAAAAATACAAAGATGCATAAATATATACGTACAGCATAATGTCAAGGGATTTGAGGAAAAAATATAAGTGTTCATCCCCCAAACCATGTATAGTATGGTCTATGATATTCTCAAAATCATAAAATAAAGGATGCTTACTTTCAGCACGTTTCTACAGAGTTATTTTAGTTTTCATTCTGAAAGAGACAGGACTAGGTAATGAACAAAACCCCTTGTGATACAAGAACAGGTTTCAAAACCGATGGGCTCCAAAATCAAAGTATTAACTTCAGAAAAATAAATGTGTTTGCAACTATTTTATTCTAGTCACAAATGGACACGATTTTAATAACCTAATGTCGCAGACGTTATTTGAAAAATATGAAGCACTTTTGGAATTTACTAAGATCCTGGAAAGGGCGACTCCTTTTTTTTAAAAAAAACATTTTATTGATTTTTTACAAAGAGAAAGGGGAGAAATAGAGAGTTAGAAACATCAATGAGAGAGAGACATCGATCAGCTGCCTCCTACACACACCCCACTGAGGATGTACCCGCAACCCAGGTATATGCCCTTGACTGGAATTGAACACAGGACTCTTCAATCCACAGGCTTCTGCTCTATCCACTGAGACACACCGATTCTGGTGCGACTCCTTTTGATGCTGCTGAAATACATTCAAATTCTCCATTTCCAAAGCAAATTCACGTTCCCACCTCTAACCCTGGCCATGACCCAGGCCCTAACCTTTTACTCTCACCCTCACTCTAAAACCCTAACATCAACCACAGCCCTAGCCTCTGCCCTAGACTTGACCTCTGACCCTGACCGATACTCTGATTTATACTTTTAAAAGTGAACAGAATCCTTAGGTGGTGTTGTTCACTGGTTAGAGCATCAGATTGGCAGACATACACTCACTTACTCACTCCTCTCTGGTTAAAAGAGGCACTAAGGAACATTAGGCAGGGCAGTGGGTGCCCTTAAAGGAACCTCTGTGCAGCAGCCTCTAGAGCCTTCCTTTGCAGGCCTGGGGTGGGAACCCAGAGCCGTGACTTCGGTGGATCCAGGGACGGAATGATTTCCGCCATGGACAGCCACGATGATTTTTTGTTTATTTTTTTCCTGGTAGAATTTTTGGTTCTGTTGCAGGGATTTACCTGTAATTTTAGCGCCATGACCAGAGATGCCACGTTTTTCCTTAGATGGCCACAGGAGGGCAGCAGAGGATCACTTTTTCACAGGAATTGGCTGACTGGGACTCAAACTCAGCCGCTTGGGATAGGGGCCACATGTTTTTTTTTTTTTGCCTGGTACCCACTGCCCCAACCAGAGCGGGCTTCGTATGACTGCCTGCCTCGAGGACGGCGGCCTCCAATCGCCTGCCAGCCTCAGTAGAGGCGTCCTGCACCTGCCTGCCTGGCAGGGTCATGGTTGCCTACCCCGTACTGGCTGCCCCGTTAGCAGAAATAGCCCGCCTGACGGAAGGTCTGGTAATGGCAGCCTGCAGCCTACGGCCTACATCACTTAAGCCGGCTTCTCGCGAGCATGATGCATCTCTCGGTACTCACCACCTCGATTTTCGGACCGGCTGCCTCAACAATGGCCACCTGCACGGAACCCAGGGCTGCAGCACGAGAAGAGGCCTCCGTATAACAGCCTGCCTCCAGGATGGCGGCCTCCCACCTCCTGCCATGGTAAAGGCTTCGTGCCTTGTACTGGCTGCTGCCTCGTCAGCGGGGACTCCCGCCCTACAGAAGGTCTTGGTAATAGTGGCAGGCAGCACACAGCCTGCGTCACTTAAGCTGGTATCTCGCGAGCACACTGCGTCTCGCGGTACTCAGCACCTCACTGTAAGGACCGGCTGACTCAATATGGGAGGCTTTTAGGTTTCGAAGGGGTTCTCATGATAGTGCAGCAGGTGAGGCCTTCCTTGGCTGGACTGAATGGGAAGAGATGAAGTGGGAAGTCACAACTGTGACTTCCGTCCTTCTAAGGGTGGAATGATTGCCGCCATGGCCAGTCTGCTTGATCTTGTGACCATTTTTTTCCTGTGTAGAATTCTTGGCCGGGTTTACAGGGCTTTAGCTGAAATTTCAGCACCAGGGACAGAGGCACAATGTGTTATTCCTTCAATGGCCACAGGAGGGCAGCAAAGGATAGTTTTTTGCCTGACAGCTTTCTTTTGAGGTCCAGTATAGTAATAAGTATAGGGTTCCATAGACAGACGTGTACAGTATAATCAGTACCTTCCTTGAAAGAGAATGAAAGCGTTTATCTGATAAAACCAGTGTAGAACTCTGCTCTATGATTACATTCTGACAAATCACAGAATAAGGCAGTGGTTCTCAACCTTTCTAATGCCGTGACCCTTTAATACAGTTCCTCATGTGGTGGTGACCCCCAACCATAAAATTATTTTCATTGCTGCTTCATCACTGTAATTTTGCTACTGTTATGAATCGTAATGTAAATATCTGTGTTTTCCAATGGTCTTAGGCTCATCGCGACCCCACAGGTTGAGAACCGCTGGAATAAGGAGTCCTTACTCTTGGCACATTTCTACAGGATTATTCTGCCTTGCATTCTGAAAGAGAAAGGCATAGGTATCGAGCAAAAAAAAAAAACGCTTAAATTGCACGAACACGTTTCAAAATGACTTGTGTTCCAACTCCAAACTATTAACTAGAATATTTTAATCATAAGAAAAGTTGTTTACAACTGGTTTACTAGGATAAAAAAAGTGCTCAGTCATAATAACTGGAACTGATTGGCGGAAGGAGTTGAGGCGGAAGGAGTTGAGACTCCAACTGTCCTGCAGCTGTTGTAACAAGACAGGTCCTTCCAGAACAGCGGTTCTCAACCTGTGGGTCGCGACCCCTTTGGGGATCAAATGACCTTTCACAGGGGTCGCCTAAGACCTTTGGAAAATGCAGATATTTACATCAAAATGCATCACAGCAGCAAAATTTCATGGTTGGGGGTCACCACCACATGAGGAACTAACTGTATGGAAAGGTCGTGGCCTTAGGAAGATTGAGAACCACTGTTCCAGAAGCTCCAGCGAGAACACCCATGCCTTTTCTATCTCCTGAGATGGGAAGTACCCTAGATTCCCCACAGGTTCCGGTGTGATCACATGGCCCTCAGAAGGGGGAGGTATATAGTAGGGTCAGAATCAGACAGATAGATGAGGCGGTGCTGCTGGCTGTGAAGACGGAGGCCAAAGGAGAGGCATGTTTCGGGGGAGGCCCCAGTGTCACTGTGGGCTTGTCCTTCCCGTGGTTGCGGATGCCATGCAACCAGGCCCTGCAGGTTTCTGTCAGACGTGATCTTTGACCCTTGACCGCCACTCCGATTTATATTTTTAAAAGTGAATAGAATCCGTCCCTGGTGTTGCTCACTGGTTAGAGCATCGGCTTGCCAGACATACACTCACTCACTCACTCCTCTCCAGTTAAAAGAGGCGCTAATGAACATTAGACAGAGTGGTGGGTCACCTTAAAGCAGTGGTTCTCAACCTTCCTAAGGCCATGACCCTTGCATACAGTTACTAATGGAGTGGTGACCCCCAACCATGAAATGTTGCTACTGTGATGCATCATGATGTAAATATCTGCATTTTCCGATGGTCTTAGGCGACCCCTGTGAAAGGGTCGTTCAACCCCCCAAAGGGATCGCGACCCACAGGTTGAGAACCACTGTCTTAAAGGAACCTAAGTGCAGCAGCCTCTGAAGCCTCCCTTTGCAGGGCTGAGGTGGGAAAAGTTGAAGAACCCGGAGCCGTGTCTTTGGTGGATCCAGGGACAGAATGATTTCCGCCAGGGACAGCCTCGATGATTTTGTGGGTTTTTCTTTTTCTGGGTAGAATTTTTGGTTGTGTTCACAGTGCTTAAAGCAGTAATTTCAGGACGACGGACAGCGACACAGTGTGTTATCCCTTGAAGGGCCACAGGAGGGCAGCAGAGGATCAGTTTTGCGCAGGAAATGGCAGTCAGCGTCTTTTTTCTTCTTTTTTTAAAATTGATTTTTCTTTTCAGAGAGGAAGGGAGAGAGATAGAGAGTTAGAAACATCGATGAGAGAGAGACACATTGATCAGCTGCCTCCTGCACACCTCCTACTGGGGATGTGCCAGCAGGTCCATGCCTTTGACTGGAATCGAACCCGGGACCCTTCAGTCTGCAGGCCTATGCTCAATCCACTGAGCCAAACCAGTCTTGGCTGTCAGCATCTTTTGAAGGCTGGAGTAATCCTTCCTAATAAAAGAGTAATATGCACATTGATGGTACCTCTGCTACAAGCCACGGCCACCAGCCACTCAGAGCAAGCATGCAAATTAACCCAAACAAGATGGCTACGGCCACAGAGAGAGCAGGATGGAGGCTTGGGTTGCCCGTGGCGATGGAGGAAGTCAAGCTTTCTGCACACCCTGTCGGGCCCAGGCCTCCACTTAAGGCAACAAAATTTAAATGGCTGTGCCAGCAGAAGGCTTGGCTCTGCTCCAGGCTACAAAGATTCAATTGTAGAACATAAATAAATCCCAGATACCAGGGCCTCTGCTTGTGTCGCCAGGGGGCGTGGCCGGCCTGCAAACCACCACAGGCCCCTCGCCCAGGCCACCCCATGCCCCAAGGGAACACCCACCTGATCCAGGACACCCTTCAGAGCAAACCAGCCGGTCCCCACCCATGCACCAGGCCTCTATCCTATCTAATAAAACAGTAATATCCAGTTTGACCATCACTCCAACACACAAAATGACTGCCCCAATGTGGCCAAAAGATCCTGCCCCCATGTGGACACAAGATGGCTAGCAGGGAAGAGCAGTTGGGAGGGACCAGGTTTGCAAGGGAGGGCAGTTGGGGGTGATCAAGTCTGCAGGGGAGGGTAGTTAGGGGTGACAAGGCTGGCAAAGCTCGAGAGAAGTTGGGGGTGACTGGGCCTACAAGGAAGGGCAGTTGGGGGGAGACCCAGGCCTGCAGGAGAGGGCAGTTAGGAGTGACCAGGCCCACAGGGGAGGACAGTTATGGGCAAACAGGCTGGCAGGGGAGCAATTAGGCATCAATCAAACTGGTAGGGGAGTGGTTAAGGGCAATCAGGAAGGCAGGCAGGTGAGCAGTTGGGAGCCAGCGGTCCTGGATTATGAGAGGGATGTCCAACTGCCTATTTAGGCCCGATCCAGGCCTAAACAGGCAGTCAGACATCCCTTAAGGCAGTGGTTCTCAACCTGTGGGTCGTAATCCCTTTGGGGGTCGAATGACCCTTTCATAGGGGTCACCAAAGACTATTGGAAAACACCTATCTCCCATGGTCTTAGGAACCAACATACTGCTCCTCGGTGTAGCCAAGTGCAGCCATGTAGTTTACTGTTGTCACATGAAGACTGTTACCCATGTGACACCACGATTAAAGACAAAATTTCCTTTATTTGTCATTAGAAATAAATATTTTACAATATATAATTACATATTGTTTTTTGTGATTAATCACTATGCTTTAATTATGTTCAATTTGTAAGAATGAAAATACATCCTGCCTATAAGATATTCACATTACAGTTCATAACAGTAGCAAAATTACAGTGATGAAGTAGCAACAAAAATAATTTTATGGTTGGGGGTCACCACCACATGAGGAACTGTCTTAAAGGGTCGCAGCATTAGGAAGGTTGAGAACCACTGCCTTAAGGGGTCCCAGATTGGAGAGGGAGCAGGCTGGGCTGAAGGACACCCCTACACCCCAAGCACAAATTTCATGCACCAGGCCTCTAGTAAGTATATGGAATCATAGATGTGTACAGTATAATTAGTTACTTACTTGAAAGAAAATATAAACATCCTATAAAACCATTGTATAAGTCTGCTTGATGTTGACATTCAAATAAGTCACAAAATAAGGCATGCTTGGTCTTAGCACATTTCTTCAGGTTTCATTTAACTTTCATTCTGAAAGAGGCAGAAACAGAGATCACCAGAACCTTTGGAGTTACATGAACATGTTTTGAAACCACTGTGTTTCAACACTAACGTATTAACAAGAATCTTATGATCAGGGGAGAAAAAAATGTGTTTACAACTTATTTCCTAGCAGAAAAGAAATACTCAGTAATAATAACCTAATAGAACAGAATTAACTTGAAAAAAAATATGAAGCAACATTGGAATTTACTAAGATCCTGGAAGGGGTGACTCATTTTGATACTGCTGAAATTCAAATTAAGACAAATTCACCTTTTGTAAAACAAATTCATTTTTTTTAAGTATTTTTTAAATTTTTATTTTTGTTTGTTTCAGAGAGGGAGAGAGAGAGATAGAAACATCAATGATGAGAGAGAATTACGGATCAGCTGCCTCCTGCACGTCCCGTCCTTGGGATCGAGCACGCAACCCAAGCATGTGACCTTGACCAGAATTAAACCTGGGCCTTCCAGTCCACCCTCCTCTGCTCTATCCACTAAGTCAAACCAACTAGGGCTCAGCTTGATTTTTTTTTATTGTTTTGTTTTGGGGTGATTTCTAAATACCAATTCAATGTCTTTTAATGTTTCCACACTACACTGAATGTCAAATTTCTCCTTCAGTAGATTGGATCTGAAACTCTTTACCCCTCCCCACATCAAAGATCCCTCACCGGTGGGTCCCACCCAGGGTAATAGTGACAGGATTACAATGTTCTTCTATTTTTTAAAAAAATATATTTTATTGATTTTTTTTTACAGAGAGGAAGGGAGAGGGATAGAAAGTCAGAAACATCGATGAGAGAGGACATCGATCAGCCGCCTCCTGCACAACCCCTACTGGGGATGTGGCCGCCACCAAGGTCCATGCCATCGATCAGAATCGAACCTGGGACCTTTCAGTCCGCAGGCTGATGCTCTATCCATTGAGCAAACCGGTCTCACCCAATTTTCTTCTATTTTACTCTGAACTCGGAATGTGGGGCCCTCTTTTGAGATAAAGCCGGGGAGCTTGTGGGTTTTCTCTCCCCTCCATCTGTCCTTCTCAAGTGATCCTGAAGAAGACTGGGTCAGGCTGTAAACCTGTAATTCTTCCCAGAGGTTGCTGGAGTCCACCAAGATGGTCTGAGGTCCATTGGACAGTTACGATGAGTCTCCTGCAAAGTTGTTCATCTAGCCGAGACCGGTTTGGCTCAGTGGATAGAGCGTCGGCCTGTGGACTGAAAGGTCCCGGGTTCGATTCTGGTCGGGGGCATGTACCTTGCTTGCGGACGCATCTCCAGTGTGGGGTGTGCAGGAGGCGGCTGATCGATGTCTCTCTCTCATCGATGTTTCTGACTTTCTATCTCTCTCCCTTCCTCTCTGTAAAAAATCAATAAAATATTTTTAAAAAATAAAAATAAAAAGTTGTGCATCTAGAACTGCCATCCTTACCTTCTTCCACAGAGTTCCCCAGGGATGTCCAGGCCCAGGACACTGACCCCTAGACTTGCTCCTTCTTCCTTCCTCTTCCCTGACCCTCCCCCCCCTCACCTCCACCACAACAGGCAAGGCTAAAAAAAAGCTTCAGAATGCCATTCTCCCCAACATTGTCAGATTCTGTCCCAGGAGAGCCTGGCTTAGGGAGTAGCAACCCCTAGATGCACGGTGGAAAGCCGTGGTCAAACATGGTGTGGACGGATCTGCCTCTGAGAGGTCGGTGGAGGGTGTTTGATCAGAAGTGGGGAGCAGCTCACAGATGCCTAGGCAGACATACACACACTCACCTCTCACCTTCCCTCAGATGCTGTTCAGGCAACTACTGTCTCTCAGCACCTTCCCCAGAGGCACCACCTAGTCTCCCAGGCTCATCCCACTACCCCTCCCTGAACATCAGACCCAGTTCCCCATCTTCACCAGAGCCGAGTGAGAAGATGAAATAGATTTCTACCCTGCTTCGTCCATTCAGGCCACAAGTGTTTTCCAGACGTGTCTCTGGGAGGGCGGCCTTCCTTCCAAAGCCCCTGGGCCACGTCCTTGGGGGCCACGTCTCACTTTGTTCCGCCTGGAGTCGGGAGGGGAGGGGAGGAAGAGCATATGCCATTCCTGGCATTCCTCTACTCGGCCTCCCACAGATGGCAGGTGAGGCCTTGGAATGGCCCTCCTCCAGCGGGTTCCGGCCATTCCCAGCTGTTGTCCAGGCCAATAATAACCCATGTGGCCAAGCACCCGGGCCCCCAGGCTAAGCCAGGGACACCCTCCTTCCCAGTCCTTGCAGATCACAGTCCAAGAAGAATCGCTCAGGGGCCACCTGAAAGGGGAGACATATATATATATATTTTTTATCGATGAAATATAAGAATATTTGTGGGTTTTGTTTTGTTTTTTAAAATATATTTTACTGATTTTTTACAGAGAGGAAGGGAGAGTGATAGAAAGTCAGAAACATCGATGAGAGAGAGACATCGATCAGCTGCCTCCTGCACGCCCCGCACTGGAGATGTGCCCGAAAGCAAGGTACATGCTCCCAACCGGAATCGAACTTGGGACCTTTCAGTCCACAGGCCGACGATCTATCCACTGAGCCAAACCGGTCTCGGCTGTTTTTTTTTTTTTTAATATATTTTATTGATTTTTTACAGAGAAGAAGGGAGAGGAATAGAGAGCTAGAAACTCATCAATGAGAGAGAAACATCAATCAGTTGCCTCCTGCACACCCCACACCAGGAATGTGCCCACAACCAAGGTACATGCCCCTTGACCGGAATCGAACCTGGGACCACCCCAGTGTGCAGGCCGACACTCTATCCACTGAGCCAAACCAGTTTTGGCGAAATATAAGAATATTTAGTAGACCAAGAAATGTAAAATCCTAGAGATCTTGAAAACCAGCCAGAGAAGAGGCATCTTTGTATTGTGGTTTACACCATAAAAGGCTATCAAGAAATAGTCAAATAGCTGAGGCCAGTGTGGCTCAGCGGATAGAGCGTCAGGCTGGAGACTGAGGGGTCCCAGGTTCGATTCCGGTCAAGGGCATGTACCTTGCTTGCGGGCACATCCCCAGTGGGGGGTGGGGACGTGCCGGAGGCGGCTGATCGATGTCTCTCTCTCTCTCTCATCGATGTTTCTGGCTTTCTGTCCCTTTCCCTTCCTCTCTGTGAAAAATCAATAAAATATATTAAAAAAAAAAGAAATAGTCAAATAGAGAGCATAGCTTTCTTCTTGGTAGAGAGTCTGTGTTCATTCAAAAAAACAAAAACAGAAACAGACTAGGGTGTGGGAGAGAGAGGAGGGACATTCAATCTCGAGGCTTTAAATGTTTGGATCTGCCGAGACCGGTTTGGCTCAGTGGATAGAGCGTCGGCCTGTGGACTGAAAGGTCCCGGGTTCGATTCTGGTCAGGACCATGTACCTTGCTTGCGGACGCATCTCCGGTGTGGGGTGTGCAGGAGGCGGCTGATCGATGTCTCTCTCTCATTGATGTTTCTGACTTTCTATCCCTCTCCCTTCCTCTCTGTGAAAAATCAATAAATATATGTTTTTTAAAAAGAAATAGTCAAATAGAGAGCATAGCTTTCTTCTTGGTAGAAAGTCTGTATTCATTCAAAAAAACAAAAACAGAAACAGAAGACTGGGGTGGGGGAGAGAGAGGAGGGACATTCCGTCTCGAGGCTTTAAACGTTTGGTTCCAAATGTCTCTCTACAACACACGTCACCCTTTCCTTCGCCCACTGGAAGGCGAAAACTGAAAGGGGAGGCCCTTGAAGGAAAGGGGCCGAAGGACCCAGTGCCCACAACTCCACCTTCATCAGGACCTGCCCGTGGCCTTCCTCAGAGGCACAGCAGCCCCAGCACTAAGGGGGCCGGACCTCCAGGCCGGTTGGCTGTGTTCCCTGAACAACTTCCTGGCGTACGTTTGAGATCCTCACGCTGTAGCAATTGTCCCCATGGCCTTACCTTGCTCCGTGGCTAGAGCATCGGCCTGTGGACTGAAAGGTGCTGGGTTCGATTCTGGTCGGGGGCATGTATCCTCGTGGCGGGCACATCTCCAGTGGGGGAGGGGGCATGCAGGAGGCGGCTGATGGATGTCTCTCTCTCTTTCATTGATATTTCTGACTCTCTATTCTTCTCCCTTCTTCTCTCTGTAAAAAAATCAATACAAAATATTTTTTTTTAAAAAATGATGAGAGACCATCATGGGTCAGCTGCCTCCTGCCACCCCACACTGGGGATTGAGCAAGAAATCTGGGCCCCGGGGGTCTGATGGGAAATTGAACCGTGACCCCGTCATGACCCCCTGCTTTGTAGGTTGACACAGACTAGATAACCAGGGGCCGCCACCCCCTGCCACCGAATGCTCCCTCCCAGGAAAAAGGACAGCAAGGGAGGGCCTGAGCTTCCCTTGGCTGAGGTGTCTCTCCTCCCCCTGCTCCCCTCACCACAGGCCTGCTCTCCAGGGAAGAATCCCTGAGCTGATGACGATGGGGCTTGCTCCCTCCCGTCTGTCCCTGCTCCACCCACCTCTGCAGGGCCAGCCAGAGCCAGGGCCAGCCAGTGGCAGAGCACGACAGACAGGCTGTGTCCTGAGATTCCCTGGAGTGACTCAGAGGTGCACCTGTCTGCCTGGGTAAAGGCTCCGTGCCAGGTACTTACTGCCTCTTTAGCTGGGCCTCTGCAATATGAAAGATCTCGGTCATGGTGGCCGGCAACGTAAGACGTGCATCACATAAAGTGGTCTCTCAAGAGCACACTGCGTCTCGAACGACTCAGCACCTTGCTGTGTAGACCGGCTGGCCCTTTAATGGCCATTTGAACAGGACCCAGGGACACACCCTGAGAGAGCTCCGTATAACAGCCAGCATCTAGGACGGCAGCCGTGAATCCCATGCCAGGCTCAGAAGAACAGGCCTGCACCTCCTTACCTGCCAGGATGAAGGTCCCGTGTCCTGTACTGGCTGTTTCGTTAGATTGTGGCTACCACACCAAACAGAAGATCTGAGAAATGGCAGGTTAAAGCTTCCGGCTTGCTTCAACTAAGCCGGCCTCTCGTGAGCACGCTGAATCTCACGAGACTGATCACCTCGCTGTACGGACTGGCTGCCTCAATAATGGCTGCCTGCAAAGTTCCCACGGCCACAACACTAAAGGGCTCCGTACAAATGCCTGCCTCTAGGTCCGCGGTCGCCAGTCCCTGCAATTCTCCAGAGCGGCTGCCTGCAGCTCCCTTCCTGCCAGGGTAAAGACCCCGTGCCCTGTTCTGGCTGCAAATTTAGCCGAGACACCACACTGTACGGAACGTCTTAGTAATGGTGGCGGGCAGCTTACGGCGTGCGTCACTTAAGCCGGCCTCTCGCGAGCACGCTTCGTCTCGCGGGACTGAGCACCTGGCTGTACGGACTGGCTGCCTCAATAATGGCTGCCTGCACAGTACCCACGGCCAGAACACAAAAGGGCTCCATACACCCTGCCTGCAGAATAGCAGCAACCAACCACGTGCCAATCTCTGGAGAGGTGGCCTGCAGCTTCCTTCCCGCCAGGGTAAAGGCCCCGTGCCCTCTTCTGGGTGCAAACGTAGCCAGAATCCCGGGCCGTACGGAAGGCCTAGGGAATGGCGGCCGGCAGCTTACGGCGTGCGTCACTTAAGCCGGCCTCTCGCGAACACGCTTTGTCTCGCGGGACTGAGCCCCTCGCTGTACGGACTGGCTGCCTCAATAATGGCTGCCTGCACAGTACCCACGGCCGGAACACAAAAGGGCTCCATTCAACCGCCTGCCTCTAGGTCCGCGGTCGCCAATCCCTGCAATTCTCCAGAGAGGCGGCCTGCAGCTCCCTTCCAGTCAGGGTAAAGACCCTGTGCCCTGTTCTGGCTGCAAATTTAGCCGAGACCCCACACTGTACGGAAAATCTTAGTAATGGCGGCGGGCAGCTTACTGGTGGCGTCACTTAAGCCGGCCTCTCGCGAGCACGCTTCGTCCTGCGGGACTGAGCACCTGGCTGTACGGACTGGCTGCCCCAATAATGGACGCCTGCACAGAACCCACGGACGGAACACGAAAGAGCTCCGTACACCTGCCTGCCTCAAGGACCGCGGCCGCTAACCCCCTCCCAGCCTCCCGAAAGGCGGCCAGCAGATCCCTCCCTGACAGGGTAAAGGCCCCGTGCCCTATTCTGCCTGCAAAGGTAGCCGGAACCTCCCGCCATACGAAGGTCTCCGAATGGCGATCAGCAGCTTTTTAGCTCCTGTTGTAAAGGCCTTGTGCCCCGTACCTGCTGTCTCGCTAGCAGTCCCCTGCCATACGGAAGTTCTCGGTCATGGCGGCCGGTATCATAAAGCGTCGTGGTGTTTTTTCTGGGCAGATATTTTGATCCTGTTTAATGCGCTTTCACTGGAATTCCAACAATTTGGACACAGGGTGTTGTTTCTCGAATGGCCACAGGAGGGCAGCAGAGGATTATTTTTGTTCAGGAATTGGCTGACCGCGTCCCTTCAGGGCTGATATAATAAATACAAAGATCCATAAATATATACGTACAGCATAATATGAAGTGATTTGAAGAAAAAATATAAGTGTTTATTCCCAAAACCAGTGTATAAGTATTCTCGATAATTATATTCTGAAAATCATAAAATAAAGGACCCTTACTCTTAGCACGTTTCTGCAGAGTTATTTTAGCTTTCATTCTGAAACAGACAGGCCTAGGTATTGAGCAAAACCCCATGCGATCCTAGAACAGGTTTCAAAAGCAAAGGGCCTCAAATCTAAATTATTAACTTGAATCATTTATTCAGAAAAAAAATGTGTTTGCAACTATTTTATTCTAGAACACAAAATTACACAATCTTAATAACCTAATGTCACAGAAGTAATATGAAAATATGAAGCACTTTTGGAAAAAATTAAGATCCTAGAAAGGGCGACTCCTTTTTTAAATAAAAATAAATATTAACTTTTTTACAAAGAGAAAGGGAAGAAATAGAGTTAGAAACATCAATGAGAGAGACAGCAATCAGCCGCCTCCTACACACCCCCCACTGAGGATGTACCCACAACCCAGGTATATGCCCTTGACTAGAATTGAACCTGGGACTCTTGAGTCCACAGGCCGACGCTCTATCCACTGAGCCAAATTGATTCTGGCACAACTCCTTTTTATGCTGCTGAAATACATTCAAATTCTCCATTTCCAAAGCCAATTCGCAGTTCCCACCTCTAACACTGGCCATGACCCAGGCCCTGACCTTTTACTCTCACCCTCACTCTGAAACCCTAACAACAACCACAGCCCTAGCCTCAGCCCTAGCCTTGACCTCTGACCCTTGACTGATACTCTGATTTATATTTTTAAAACTGAACAGAATCCATAGCTGGTGTTGCTCACGGGTTAGAGCATCGGATTGGAAGACATACACTCACTCACTCACTCCTCTCTGGTTAAAAGAGGCACTAAGGAACAGTAGGCAGGGCGGTGGGTGCCCTTAAAGGAACCTCAGTGCAGCAGCCTCCAGAGCCTTCCTTTGCAGGGCTGGGGTGTGAACCCAGAGCCGTGACTTCAGTGGATCCAGCGACGGAATTATTTCCGCCATGGACAGCCATGATAATTTTTGTGTATTTTTTTTCTGGTAGAATTTGTGGTTCTGTTGCAGGGATTTACCTGTAATTTTAGCACCATGACCAGAGATGCCACATGTTTTTCCTTAGATGGCCACAGGAGGGCAGCAGAGGATCACTTTTTCACAGGAATTGGCTGACTGGGACTCAAATTCAGCCGCTTGGGATAGGGGCCACATGTTTTTTTTTGCCTGGTACCCACTGCCCCAACCAGAGCGGGCTTCGTATGACTGCCTGCCTCGAGGACGGCGGCCTCCAATCGCCTGCCAGCCTCAGTAGAGGCGGCCTGCACCTGCCTGCCTGGCAGGGTCATGGCTCCGTGCCCTGTACTGGCTGCCCCGTTAGCAGGGACAGCCCGCCTGACGGAAGGTCTCGGGAACAGCAGCCTGCAACCTACGGCCTACGTCACATAAGGCAACTTCTCGCGAGCACGCTGCCTCTCTCGGTACTCACCACCTCGATGTTCGAACCAGCTGCCTCAATAATGGCCACCTGCACGGTACCCATGGCCGCAACAGGAGTAGAGGCCTCCGTATAACTGCCTGCCTCCAGGATGGTAGCCTCCCACCTTCTACCAGGGTAAAGGCTTCAGGCCCGATAGTGGCTGCTGCCTCGTTAGCGGGGATTCCCGCCCTACGGAAGGTCTTGATAATGGTGGCAGGCAGCACACAGCCTGTGTCATTTAAACTGGTATCTCGCGAGCACACTGCGTCTCGCGGTACTCAGCACCTCGCTGGTCAGACCGGATGCCTCAATATGGGAGGCTTTTAGATTTGGAAGGGGTTCTCGAGATAATGCAGCAGGTGAGGCCTCTCTTGGCTGGACTGGAGTGGGAAGAGATGAAGTGGGAAGTCACAGCTGTGACTTCCGTCCTTCTGGGTATGGAATGATAGCCGCCATGGCAAGTCTCCTTAATCCTGTGACCATTTTTTCCTGGGTAGAATTCTTGGCCGGGTTCACGGGGCTTTAGCTTCAATTTCAGAACTAAGGACAGAGGCACAATGTGTTATTCCTTCAGTGGCCACAGGAGGGCAGCAGAGGATAGTTTTTTGCCTGAAAGCTTTCTTTTGAGATCCCGTGTAGTAAGTATAGGGTTCCATAGACAGACCTGTATAGTATAATGAGTACTATAGGATCGCAGCCACCTACCCCATGCCAGTCCCCAGAGAGGTGGCCTGCAGCTCCCTTCCTGCCATGGTAAATGCCCTGTGCTCTATTCTGGCTGCAAATATAGGCGGGACCCCCCCGCTGTATGGAAGGTCTCAGTAATGTCGGCCTGCAGCTTACGGCTTGTGTCACTTAGGCCGGCCTCTCGCGAACACACTTAGTCTCGCGGGACTGAGCACCTCGCGGTACGGACTGGCTGCCTCAATAATGGCCACGTGCACAGAACCCACAGCAGGGACAAGAAAGGGCTGCGTACAACCGACTGCCTCTGGACCGCGCCCGCCAATCTCCTACCAGGCTGGGTGGCGGCAGCCTGCATCTCCCTAAAAACCCAGATAAATGCCACGTGTTCCGTTCTGGCTGTATTATGAGCCAGGAACCCCTGCCGTACGGAAGGTCTCGGGAATGGCGGCCTGCAGCTTACGGCGTGCGTCAATTAAGCCGTTCTCTCGTGAGGACGCTCTGTCTCGCGAGACTGAGCCCCTCATTGTACGGACTGGCTGCCTCAATAATGGCCGCCTGCACAGAACCCCCGGCCGGACCACTAAAGGGCTCCGTACAACTGCCTGCCTCAAGGACCGCGGCCGCCAACTACATGCCATTCTGTAGAGAGTCCACCTTCAGCTCCCTTCCTGCCAGGGAAACGGCCCGGTGCCCTGTTCTGGTCAAAAAGATAGCCGAAACCCCCCGCCATACGGCAGGTCTCGAGAATGGCGGCCTGCAGCTTACGGTGTGCGTCACTTAAGCCTGGCTCTTGCGAGCACGCTCTGTCTCGCGAGACTGAGCCCCTCGCTGTACGGACTGGCTGTCCCAATAATGGCCGCCCACACAGAACCCACTGCCGGAACACGAAAAGGCTCCGTACAACTGCCTGCGTCAAGGACCGCGGCCGCAAATACCCTGCCAGGCTAGGTGGCGGCGGCCTGCATCTCCCTCCCAACCCAGATAAATGCCACGTGTTCCGTTCTGGCTGTATTATGAGCCGGGACCCCCAGCCGTACGGCAGGTCTCGAGAATGGCGGCCTGCAGCTTACGGCGTGCATCACTTAAGCCTGGCTCTCGCGAGCAAGCTCTGTCTCGCAAGACTGAGCCCCTCGCTGTACGGACTGGCTGCCCTAATAATGACCGCCCGCACAGAACCCATGCTTGAACACGAAAGGGCTCCGTACAACTGCCTGCCTCAAGGACCGCGGCCGCCAATACCCTGCCAGGCTAGGTGGCGGCGGCCTGCAGCTCCCTACCAACCCAGATAAATGCCACGTGTTCCGTTCTGGCCGTATTATGAGCCGGGACCCCCCGCCGTACGGAAGGTCTCGAGAATATCGGCCTGCAGATTACGGCGTGCATGACTTAAACCGGCTCTCGCGAGCACGCTCTCTCTCGCGAGACTGAGCCCCTCGCTGTACGGACTGGCTGCCCCAATAATGGCCGCCCGCACAGAACCCACTGCCGGAACACGAAAAGGCTCCGTACAACTGCCTGCCTGAAGGATATCGGCCGCCAATGACATGTCAGTCTCTAGAGAGTCCACCTTCAGCTCCCTTCCTGCCAGGGTAACGGCCCTTTGCCCTGTTCTGGTTAAAAAGATAGCCAAAACCCCCCGCCGTACGTCAGATCTCGAGAATGGCGGCCTGCAGCTTACGGCGTGCGTCACTCAAGCCTGGCTCTCGCGAGCACGCTGTGTCTCGCGAGACTCAGCCCCTCGCTGTACGGACTGGCTGTCCCAATAATGGCCGCCCGCACAGAACCCATGCCAGAACACGAAAAGGCTCCGTACAACTGCCTGCCTCAAGGAACGCGGCCGCCAATACCCTGCCAGGCTAGGTGGCGGCGGCCTGCATCTCCCTCCCAACCCAGATAAATGCCACGTGTTCCGTACTGGCTGTATTATGAGCCGGGACCCCCCGCCGTACGGCCGGTCTCGAGAATGGCGGCCTGCAGCTTACGGCGGGCGTCACTTAAGCCTGGCTCTCGCGAGCACGCTCTGTCTCGCGAGACTCAGCCCCTCGCTGTACGGACTGGCTGTCCCAATAATGGCCGCCCGCACAGAACCCACTGCCGGAACACGAAAGGGCTCCGTACAACTGCCTGCCTCAAGGACCACGGCCGCCAATACCCTGCCAGGCTAGCTGGCGGCGGCCTGGAGCTCCCTACCAACCAAGATAAATGCTACGTGTTCCGTCTGGCTGTATTATGAGCCGCGACCCCCCGCCGTACGGCAGGTCTCGAGAATGGCGGCCTGCAGCTTATGGCGTGCGTCACTTAAGCCTGGCTCTCGCGAGCACGCTCTGTCTCGCGAGACTGAGTCCCTCGCTGTACGGACTGGCTGCTCTAATAATGGCCGCCCTCACAGAACCCACTGCCGGAACACGAAAGGGCTCCGTACAACTGCCTGCCTCAAGGACCGCAGCCGCCAATCCCCTGCTGGCCTCCTGAGAGGTAGTCTGCAGCTCCCTTCCTGCCAGGGTGAAGGCCCTGTGCCCTGTTCTGGTTGAAAAGATAGCCGAAACCCCCCGCCTTACGGCAGGTCTGGAGCATGGCGGCCTGCAGCTTACGGCGGGCGTCACTTAAGCCTGGCTGTCGCGAGCACGCTCTGTCTCGCGAGACTCAGCCCCTCGCTGTACGGACTGGCTGTCCCAATAATGGCCGCCCGCACAGAACTCACTGCCGGAACACGAAAGGGCTCCGTACAACTGCCTGCCTCAAGGACCACGGCCGCCAATACTCTGCCAGGCTAGCTGACGGCGGCCTGGAGCTTCCTACCAACCCAGATAAATGCTACGTGTTCCGTCTGGCTGTATTATGAGCCGGGACCCCCCGCCGTACGGCAGGTCTCGAGAATGGCGGCCTGCAGCTTACGGCATGCGTCACTTAAGCCTGGCAATCGCAAGCACGCTCTGTCTCGCGAGACTGAGACCCTCGCTGTACAGACTGGCTGCCCCAATAATGGCCGCCCGCACAGAACCCATTCCAGAACACGAAAAGGCTCCGTAGAAATGCCCGCCTCAAAGATCGCGGGCGCCAACACATGCCAGTCTCTAGAGAGTCCACCTTAAGCTCCCTTCCTGCCAGGGTAACGGCTCTGTGCCCTGTTATGGTTGAAAAGATAGCCGAAACCCCCCGCCGTACGGCAGGTCTCGAGAATGGCGGCCTGCAGCTTACGGCGTGCGTCACTTAAGCCTGGCTCTCGCGAGCACGCTCTGTCTCGCAAGACTGAGTCCCTCGCTGTACGGACTGGCTGCCCCAATAATGGCCGCCCGCACAGAACCCACTGCCGGAACACGAAAGGGCTCCGTACACCTGCCTGCCTCAAGGACCGCGGCCGCCAATACCCTGCCAGGCTAGCTGGCGACGGCCTGCAGCTCCCTACCAACCCAGACAAATGCCACTTGTTCCGTTCTGGCTGTATTATGAGCCAGGACCCCCCGCCGTACGGAAGGTCTCGAGAATGGCGGCCTGCAGCTTACGGCGTGCGTCACTTAAGCCTGGCTCTCGCGAGCAGCTCTGTCTCGCGAGACTGAGCCCCTCGCTGTACGGACTGGCTGCACCAATAATGGCCGCCCGCACCGAACCCACTGCCGGAATACAAAAAGGCTCCGTACAACTGCCTGCCTCAAGGATCGCGGCCGCCAACGACATGCCAGTCTCTAGAGAGTCCACTTTCAGCTCCCTTCCTGACAGGGTGAAGGCCCCGTTCTTTTTTCTGGCTGCAAATATAGCCGGAACCTGCACCCGTACGGAAGGTCTCAGTAATGGAGCCGGCAGCTTTCGGCTTTCGTCACTTAAGCAGGCCTCTCGCGAGCACGCTTCGTCTCGCAGGACTTAGCACCTTGTTGTACGGATTGGCTGCCTCAATAATGGCCGCCTGCATAGTACCGATGGCTGGAACACAAAAGGGCTCCGTACAACTGCCTGCCTCTAGGATCGCATCCACCAACCCCCTGCCAGTCTCCACAGAGGCGGCCTGCAGCTCCCTTCCGGGCAGGGTAAAGGCCCTGTGCCCTATTCTGGCTGCAAATTTAGCCGGGACCCCCTACTGTACGGTCGTCTCAGGAATGGCAAACGGCAGCTTTCTATCTATTGTTGTAAAGGGCTTGTGCCCCGTATCTGCTGTCTCGCCAGCCGGGCCCCCCTGCCATACAGAAATTCTTGGCCGCCGGCGTCATAGGGGGTGGTGGTGTTTTTTCTGGGTAGAAATTTTGCTCCTGGTTAAGGCGCTTTACCTGGAATTCCAGCACCTTGAACACACTGTGTTGTTTCTCGAATGGCCACAGGAGGGCAGCAGAGGATTATTTTTGTTCAGGAATTGGCTGACCGCGTCTCTTCCAGGCTGACATAATAAATACAAAGATCCATAAATATATACGTACAGCATAATATCAAGGGATTTGAGGAAAAAACATAAGTGTTCATCCCCAAAACCATGTATAACTATGCTCTATGATTATATTCTCAAAATAACGAAATAAAGGATGCTTACTCTTAGCACGTTTCTGCAGAGTTATTTTAGCTTTTCTTCTGAAACAGACAGACCTAGGTATTTAACAAAACCCCATGCGATCCTAGAACAGGTTTCAAAAGCAATGTGCCTCAAATCTAAACTATTAACTTGAATCATTTATTCAGAAAAAAAATGTGTTTGCAACTACTTTATTCTAGAACACAAATTTACACAATCTTAATAACCTAATGTCACAGACGTAATTTGAAAAATATGAAGCACTTTTGGAATTTACTAAGATCATGGAAAGGGCAACTCCTTTTTTTTAAAGAAAAATATTTTATAGATTTTTTACAAAGAGAAAGGGGAGAAATAGAGAGTTAGAAACATCAATAAGAGAGAGACATCGATCAGCTGCCTCCTGCACACCCCCCACTGAGGATGTGCCGACACCCAGGTACATGCCCTTGACTGAAATCGAACCCGGCACCCGTCAGTCCATAGGCCGCCGCTCTATCCACTGAGCCAAACCGATTCTGGCTCGACTCCTTTTTATGCTGCTGAAATACATTCAAATTCTCTATTTCTTCAAAGCAAATTCACCTCTTCCACCTCTGATCCCGGCCATGACTCAGACCCTGACCTTTGACTGTCACCCTCACTGTAAAACCCTAACAACAACCACAGCCCTAGCCTCAGCCGTGGCCTTGACCTCTGACCCTTGACTGATACTCTGATTTATATTTTTAAAACTGAACAGAATGTGTAGCTGGTGTTGCTCACTGGTTAGAGCACCGGATTGCCAGACATTAACTCATTCACTCACTACTCTCTGGTTAAAAGAGGCACTAAGGAACATTAGGCCGGGTGGTGGGTCACCTTAAAGGAACCTCAGTGCAGCAGCCTGCAGAGCCTTCATTTGCAGGGCTGGGGTGGGAACCCAGAGCCGTGACTTCGGTGGATCCAGGGACGGAATGATTTCCGCCACGGACAGCCAGATGATTTTGTACGTGTTTCTTTTTTTCTGGGTAGAATATCTGGTTCTGTTGCAGGGCTTTAGCTATAATTTCACCACCATGCAGAGACACCGCATGGTTTTCCTTAGATGGCCACAGGAGGGCAGCAGAGAATCACTTTTTCCCAGGAATTGTCTGACTGGCTCTCAAACACAGCCCACTTGGGATTCGGGCCACATGTTCTAACCGCCAAGCAACGCTTGCCAGGCCAAACGCCCCCTCTTTATACCTCAGCACATTGATTGCTGACACCTTGGGTCTGCTTCCAGAGAGACGGTAAGATGGTACCGCACAGCTCAGGTAAACTGACACAGCAGTGTTCTCCAGAATGCTGCTGTTCAGCCGCAGGTTATGCTCATATTGTTTACTTATATAATTTCCATGTGTGTGTTTTAAACACATATTTCCACTGTTTCTCTGATTTTTGGTTCATTTCTATGCTTGTGAAATATACTTGAATTTATTTTTTAAAAGATGGGGTGGGTGGTTTTCCAATTCTGTTTGGGCATTGAACTCCATGCCTGTTCTTTATGGTGTGCCCAGATTTTTTAAAATATATATATTTTATTGATTTTTTTATAGAGAGGAAGGGAGAGGGATAGAAAGTTAGAAACATTGATGAGAAAAAGACATCGATCAGCTGCCTCCTGCATGCCCCACATTGGAGATGTGCGTGCAACTAAGGTCCATGCCCTTGACCAGAATCGAACCTGGGACCTTTCAGTCCGCAGGCCGAATCTCTACCCACTGAGCCAAACCGATTCCAGCCAGATGTTTTTATTATAGCTTGAGTTTTGTTCAGCAACCATTTATAAAACTTCAGACAAACTTGGTCTGATTGAGGCTTGTTTTTAAAATAAGTCAAGGGAAGCCACTATCCTTTCTGATTTTTCAACTGAGTGATTCCTGTATTAAGTCTCTGCACTGTGAATGGTCAGCAATGAAATATTTGAGAGCCTGTGAGATCTGCAGTGGTTGTTACAGAAGAGTTTGAGCTATAGTGGCTGCTGTTTCCAAACTCTGAGGATATGAATAGCTTGGTCCTGAACCAAAGAATCAAGAGGAATTTTCATGACATTTTGCAGTCTTTCATTTTTAAAACATCCTCTCCATACCCCCTGCAAATTCCTTCCTAAAAATGCACATCCTGGAATCCTCATGGACACTTTTGGGGACATCTTGTAGAATGACCACATTGTAAGCTTCAAAAGTGTGAAGGTCATGAACACATAGAGAAAACCAGACACTGTGATAGAATGAAGGGCACTGCTAAGTCTCATGGCATCAGTGCAGTTTGTGATATGGGAGGGGATTCTTTTGCAACTTAGGGTGTGACTGGGAGATTCATTAAATCATCCTCGGGTGTGGCAATTAGAATGAAGGGAAGCACCTGTGTTGGATCTCTGGCTTGTGGCTGATGGAGCAACAGAATTCTGACTGCCTGGCTTATTAGTGGGTTATTGCGGCTTCTGGAAAGAACACTGCTTCTCGCAATACTCCAGCACCTTGCTGTATGACAGGCTGCCTCAAGAATGGTGGTTTGCCTGGTACCCACTACCCCAACCAGAGCCGGCTTCATATAACTGCCTGCCTCGAGGACGGCGGCCTCCAATCGCCTGCCAGCCTCAGTAGAGGCGGCCTGCACCTGCCTGCCTGGCAGGGTCATGGCTGCATGCCCCGTACTGGCTGCCCTGTTAGCAGGGACAGCCAGCCTGACGGAAGGTCTCAGTAATGGTGGCTTGTAGCCCTATGACGTACGTCACTTTAGTGGCTTCTCGCGAGCACACTGCATCTCTCGGTACTCACCACCTCGATGTTCGGACCAGCTGCCTCAACAATGGCCACCTGCACGGTACCCAGGGCTGCAACACGAGAAGAGGCCTCCGTATAACGGCCTGCCTCCAGGACGGTGGCCTCCCTCCTACCAGGGTAAAGGCTTGGTGCCCCATACTGGCTGCTGCCTCGTTAGCGGGGACTCCTGCCCTGCTGAAGGTCTTGGTAATAGTGGCAGGCAGCACGCAGCCTGCGTCACTTAAGCCGGCCTCTCGTGAGCACGCTGCGTCTCGCGGTACTCAGCACCTCACTGTAAGGACTGGCTGCCTCAATAGTGGAGGCTTTTAGGTTTCGAAGGGGTTCTCGAGATAGTGCATCAGGTGAGGCCTCCCGTGGCTGGACTGGAGCAGGAAGAGATGAAGAACCCACAACTGTGACTTCCGTTGTTCTGGGGATGGAATGATAGCCGCCAGGCAAGTCTCCTTAATCCTGTGACCATTTTTTCCTGGGTGGAATTCTTGGCCGGGTTCACGGGGCTTTAGCTGCAATTTCAGAACAAAGGACAGAGGCAAAATGAGTTATTCCTTCAGTGGCCACAGGAGGGCAGCAGAGGATAGTTTTTTTTTGCCTGACAGCTTTCTTTTGAGGTCCCGTGTAGTAAGTACAGGGTTCCATAGACAGACGTGTACAGTATAATGAGTACTGTAGGATCGCAGCACCCAACCCACCGCCAGTCTCCAGAGAGGTGGTCTGCAGCTCCCTTCCTGCCAGGGTAAATGCCCTGTGCTCTATTCTGGCTGCAAATATAGCCGGGAACCCCCCCGAGCCCCCCCCTCGCTGTACGGAAGGTCTCAGTAATGGCGGCCGGCAGCTTATGGGTTGCGTCACTTAAGGCGGACTCTCGCGAACACACTTTGTCTCGCGGGACTGAGCCCATCGCTGTACGGACTGGCTGCCTCAATAATGGCCGCCCGCACAGAACCCATGCCGGAACACGAAATGACTCCGTAGAAATGCCTGGCTCAAAGATCGCGGGCGCCAACGAAATGCCAGTCTCTAGAGATCCACCTTAAGCTCCCTTCCTGCCAGGGTAACGGCCCTGTGCCCTGTTCTGGTTGAAAAGATAGCCGAAACCCCCTGCCGTACGGCAGGTCTCGAGAATGGCGGCCTGCAGCTTACGGCGTGCGTCACTTAAGCCTGGCTCTCGCGAGCACGCTCTGTCTCGCGAGACTGAGCCCCTCGCTGTACGGACTGGCTGCCCCAATAATGGCCGCCCGCACGAAACCCACTGCCGGAACACGAAAAGGCTCCGTACAACTGCCTGCGTCAAGGACCGCGGCCGCAAATACGCTGCCAGGCTAGGTGGCGGCGGCCTGCA
>PVJN01032656.1:0-24012 GCA_004026805.1 Lasiurus borealis | reverse complement strand
GTGTTATATGAAATGCTGAAGGGTACTCTTTTAGAAGAGGAAGAAGAAAAAGGTAAAAGCCAAAAAATTATGAACAAATACATATCTATCAACAAGTGAATCTAAAAATTAAGTGAATTAAAAATTTGATCAACAGAATAAACTGGTGAATATAATAGAATCAGGAGCACAGAAAGGGAGTGGACTGATAATTCTCAGGAGGAAAGAGGTGAAGGGTGTACAGGGAGAGACTGGACAAAAATCATACACCTATGGATGAGATCAATGGGAGGGAGCTAAGGGCAGAGGGAGGGGTGGGAGCTGGGTGGAGGGGTGCTATGGAGGGGAAAAAAAGAGAAACAAATGTAATAATCTGAATAATAAAGATTTAATTAAAAAAAAATACAGAAGGAACACGCCTACAAAGACAGTAGAGATGATTCCTTACTTGATGCTGTGCAGGCAGAGGAGAGAGGTTGAGGACCATTAAATAAGCAGTTTGTGGGCAAATATGAATCCTACAGCTTCTGTGGTAGCCCACAAAGAGGTCTGCCCATCTCAGGCAGTAGAAGGGTAGACACAGCTGAGCAAGTCTGCAGACAAGTCACAGAGCTCCAGAGACACTGGAATGCACAACCAAGGTATTTTCATTATGCAAAAGTCAGGTCTTAGCAGGGAAAACCTGGGACCTTAAAGCATGGGATCTTGACATCTTGATGGATGCCCACAAAATGTTAACTCTATAAGACCTTCCACCTTTCCTAGGAAGAGCTAGCATTGTCCCTGTGGTGGAAGACGCTGCAGAGATCTCTCAACCAGAAAACAGCTGCCCCCAAACCCACCCGGCACTACCTCTCACTTCCTTTCCTGATTTATAGGCTTCTGACTGGAGTTAAATCTCAGCATAATTTAGTAGATACTCTGGGCCTGGCAAGGGAGGAAAAACTATAAACCTGTTACAAGAATTAGCTAGCATGTACCACCAGAAGTTAGGGGAGTACACTTGGGTTTGGATTATGAGGGCGCCTAATCAAGTGAGGCTAAAATATAAGCCTAGAAAACCAAGAATTCATTTATTTCAGGGAAATTTTTTGAGACACTGAGTTTAATACACTGGCAAAGACCCCAGGGGATGGAGCAAACTTGCTGCTAAGAAGGCAATTAGAAGCCTATAAAAGGTGATGCCAGAGGAGAGGGGCTCGGAGGGATGGGTGAAAAAGGTGAAAGAATTAAAGAACTACAAATGGGTAGATACAAAATAGTCATGAAGACATACTAGTAAAGGACAGCATAGGGAATATAGTCAATAATATTGTAATAACTATGTATGATATATTGAGAAGACCACTTTATAAAGTATGTGATTGTCTAACCAGTATGCTGTTCACCTGAAACAAATACAAAAGAATATTAAGTATAAACTGTAATAAATAAATTTTAAGAAAAGGTGATGGGCCCCATCAGCAGACGAGTGGATTAGAAAACTCTGGTACATCTACACAATGGAATACTTTGCTGCTATTAAAAAGAACGAATTCTTACCATTTGCAGCAGCATGGATGGAACTGGAGAGCATTATGCTAAGTGAAATAAACCAGACAGTGAAAAAAAAAATACCACATGATCTCACTCATTTATGAATAATAAAGAACATTATGACCTGATGAACAAAAAGATAGATACAGAGGCAAAGAAGCATTGAACAGACTGTCAAATTATAGCAGGAAGGCTGGGGAGTGTTGTGGGGTGGGGTGGGGGAGGCAATAAGAGATCATCTGAAAGACATATGCATGCATATAAGCATAACCAATGGACACAAGAGACTGAGGGGTAGGGGATCCCACAGGAAGTTCAATGGAGAAAAAAAGGAGACATGTGAACTACTATTTATAATACTTTATACAATAAAAAAAATGTGATGGGCAATGTTCAGTGAAATGAAAAAAAAACCCGAGTTGCCTACCAGAGAGTAGAGGAAGGAATATAGAAGCTAAGGGAAATGGGCATGTTGGAACAGCCAGTACCACTGACACCCTACAAATGTTACTGATACAATAGAACACCAAATCTTTGGTTTATCTCTTACCCTCACCCATATGCATGTGCCTTACCAAGGCCTCCAAAGTATTAGCCACTTTTTTCCTCATCTAGTCAGATTACCACAATGTTATCTATATAGTGGGCCCATGTTACATTCCACAGGATGTCCCTCTGGTTCAGATCTCTCTGGGCCAGAATGCAATCTCCAGCTGCCACTCTGACCATGCTTCTGATTATAATGATTGTGCCCACTTGGCTTCTGATGGTTCACCCATCACCTGCTTCTACTGTTTCAGAGTCTGATGATTCCCCTTTGCTCTAGAGTGGTCCCAGGCCTTCACACCATCTTCTACTATCAGCTTTGGCCTACAGAGAGCAGCACCACTGGACTTCTCAATGATGCTGATGTACCCCCTTCATCAGCACATTACTCGTTGCACTGGTAGGCCATGTCTTCTTCATGCCACCATGTGGAGAGGTTTAGGGCAGCTGGAACTCTTCCAAGGATTGACATCATTTTTCTCCCCTCCGTCATAAGGTTAGAAGAACCCCAGTGTTGCCTTAGGTGTGACCTGAGCAAAACACACAAGTGCAACAGTGATAAATGACCTGGGGGTTTGGGCTACCTGCTGCTTTGTCTTCCAGCCCTGTTCGTGTTTGATCCTGGATGTACCGTTCCATCTGACAGTGGGTCATTGCTGAGCCCATCCAACCTAACAAGCTTGGGGTTCTGATTTAGGCCAATTTCTGAAGGGTGGTATTGGTCACATAGTCCTTTGATATTCTGTGCTCAGATGCTCCAGATTCGGGGGTGGGACCTTGCTGGAAAGAACTGGCAGTATACCGAGCTCTGCCTGTGATGAATGGGTAAATTCAATTTGGAGTTCAGTATTTACAAGTCTTTTTTTTTACCAAAAATCAGTATTATATTTCTCCCAACAGCTTTATCAGAAAAAAAAGGGGGGGTGGGTCTTTTGATCTTCATGCCACCAACTCTTACCTCTATAACCCAATCTGTATTTGTTCTGAAGCCAGGTAAAGAAGAGTGGCTAGTATTCATAGGGCTCTCCCTCAAACTCCAACATAGTCACCAGTAGTAGTGAAGTTAAATGCTTTCACTATAGCAACATTTTGGTGTTTGGGGTGACAAAATTAAAAGAAAGTATTACCTCATGTGAAGCCACAGCCCGCGTGGCCTGGGTTCAAAGGCCCAGAGAAAGAGCTGATGTGCAAATTAATACACAAGACAAGAAATATAAATTTGGAAATTATGGGGGAAGCCAGCTGTGAATTTAATTCAAGGCACTAAGCTCCACAGAATCTCTGCACTCATCTTTTTATTTACTGGAATACACAATTGCCTTCTAGGAATGCAAACAGACATATCAATGGTAATGTTTAGTAAATAGAAAAAGGATTATCAGATTAGGGAGGTTGCCTTCGGCCATTGAGTCAGCAGCAGGTAATAAAGTGCATATATTCAGCCCCATGATTATCAAAGCCCCATTCAGCCTTCTGACCCGGACTTCTCGCATTTATGTTAATTACTGTTGATCCTGGCTTCCAGCAATCTCAGTCCAACAGTAACATTGTTTATCCATTCAGAGTTCAAGTATAGACAATGGAGCTTATTTCTTCTTATTGAGGGCCATAAGAAAGGGACTTAAAAGCGTATAAAATAGTTTATAGAACTGATGGAAGAAAACTCTAGAGCAGTAGTTCTCAACCTTCCTAATGCCGCGACCCTTTAATACAGCTCCTCATGTGGTGGTGACCCCCAAACATAAAATTATTTCCATTGCTACTTCATAACTGTCATTTTGCTACTGTTATGAACTGTAATGTAAATATCTGATATGCAGGATGTATTTTCATTGCTACAAATTGAACATAATTAAAACATAGTGATTAATCACAAAAACAATATATAATTATATATTGTGAAATATTTATTTCTAATTACAAATAAATGAAATTTTGTCTTGAATCGTGCTGTAGCATGGGCAACAGTCTTCATATAACAACAGTAAACTACATTGCTACATTTTGCTACACCGAGGAGCAGTGTGTTGGTTCCTAAGACCATATGTGTTTTCTGATGGTCTTAGGCGACCCCTGTGAAAGGGTCATTCGATCCCCAAAGGGGTCGTGACCCACAGGTTGAGAACCGCTGCTCTAGAGTCAACTTCCAGGTATGAGGCCTAAAGTCTTAACACATTTTTTTTTAATTGAGATATACTTGACATATTAGTCTCAAGTGTATAACATGACTTGATATTTGTATATATTGCAAAATGATCACCACAATAGTCTAGTTAACATCTGTCACCATGTATACTTTAAATTTTTTCTTGTAATGAGAACCTTAAAAATCCACTATCCTCACTACTTTCAAATATGCAATATACTATTCTTATACATTATGACTCATTCATTTTAAAACTAAAATGTTTATCTTTTATCCCCTCTACCCATTTCTTGCCCACCCCCACAGGTCACATCAGGCAACCACCAATCTGTTCTCTATATCCATGAGCTCGGGTTTTTGTGTTTGTTTAGGACAGTGGTAGGCAAACTCATTAATCAACAGTACAATGATTGAAATTTCTTTTAAGACCCAAATTTTCTAAACTTAAACTTCTTCTAATGGCACTTCTTCAAAATAGATTTACCCAGGCCATGGTATTTTGTGGAAGAGCCACACTCAAGGGGCTAAAGAGCTGCATGTGGCTCACGAGCCACAGTTTGCTGACGGTTTAGGGGATGGCGTTGGTTGTTTTTGTTTTAGAATTCACATATAAGTAAGATCATATGGTTGTTGTTTTTTTTCTTTCTGGACTTATTTTACTTAGCATAATTTTTTTAAGGTCCATCCATGTTATTGCAAATGGCAAGATGCTATTATTCTTTTATGGCTGAATAATAGTCCATTGTGTATTTTCTTCATTCAGTCATCCATTGATTGACATTTAGGTTATTTCCATATCTTATTGTTGTAAATAATGCTGAAGTAAAGATTGGCACATATTTATCCTTTCATTATCAGTGTTTTTTAAGTTCCTAAAAATAGAATTGCTGGATCATATGGTAGTTCCATTTTTAATTTTTTAAGGACTCTTCCACTGTTTTCCACAGTGTCTGTACCAATTTAAATTCCCACCAACAGTATATGAGGGTTCACTTTTCTCCACACCCTTGTGAACATTTGTCTTTTTTGTAATTAACCATTCTAACAGGTATAGGTGATATCTCATTGTAGTTTTGATTTCATTTCCCTGATGAATAGTAATGTTGAACATTTTTTTATGGACCTGTTGGTCATCTGTATGTCTTCCTTGGAAAAATTTCTATTCAGATCCTATGCCCATTTTTTAACCAGATTATTTTTTTCCCTTTTAGGTTGAATGAGTTCCTTATATATGTTGGATATTAGCCCCTTATCAGATATATGCTTTGTAAATCTGTCTCTCATTTAATAGGTTGCCATTTCATTTGGTTGATGATTTCCTTTGCTGTGTAGAAAGCTTGATATAGTTCCACTGGTTTATTTTTGCTTTTGTTGCCTTTGCTTGTTAGGTTAAAAAAATCATCATCAAGGAGCTTACAGCCTATGTTTTCTTCAAGAATTTTTGTAGTTTTAGGACATTGCCTGATTTGTGAAGTGGTCGCTATAGCTCCTAACTACAGAGCCAAGCTGTTTCTATAAAACTGTTTTTCATGGATATTGAGAGCATATTGGCACTTAACACCTCTGCAGCTAAGCTAGCTGGCAAAAGGAACAAATTAGATACAGCTTATAAATTTGTTTATATAAAAACACATTTCAGAGGGCCCAATTTCTCTATGTAAGAACCTGTTGCAACATTAACTTTCTTTAATCTCTAAAGACCTTTTGGTTACCCACTACTACATTTTGTTTATTCATTTATTTTGTTGTTTAGAGTCCAAATATAAGTGAAATTGTAGGGTATTTTTCTTTCTATGTCTGACCTATTTCACATGATATAATATGTGATGAGTTTTTTAAGCTCTGCCTTTATTTACACATTTTTCTGAGCCCAATTCTCCTGCTCCTGTGTAATTTCATGAGCTGCCCAATATCCTCCATTGAGTTTATTTTCTGATTACAGGGGCCAATAGGCCATTTTGTTTTTAAGTTGAATGTCATTTATGTGGATAATCTTTGAAATTGATTAGCCATGGGTCTGCTGGTATGGGCAGTTCAAACAGTCACATTAGTGAAGTTACAGTGAAAAAAGGTAGGGGAGAATTTTAAGAATGAGAATGGTATTAATGTGCCACTACACTATTTGCTTTTGAAACAAACGCATAAAGATTAGCTCAATATATCTCAATTACTGTGATACAATACAATCAAAATAGAGATCATTTAATATGTGTCTTTGAAATGAATTGCTAGCAGTCTTTTACATTAGAAAGGACCAGGATTCATGCTTTGAACTCTATTCTTAAACTATTACTTACTCAGGTTTAAGGTTCGTAAGTTTTGATTGCTCTCGTGCTGTGCTGAAAAGAAATTCAGAATCGTAAGTATTAACAGTGGGCCTACATGCCTTTTTTGTCCCTGCAAAAGTGCCTGGGATATGGATCTCAAATAAATCAGGGAACCTTGAATCAGACAAGAAACTGGATAACTACCAATTTCCCCATCTCTTGGCTGACAATTGTCTCCCAATTAGTTTGAGGCTGCACAGAACTTGGACCCTGGAAAAGTTTCAGCTGGCGTCATTTCAATCTGTAAATCTCTCAAATCTATCATGTCTCGTTCCATAGTTTAGGCCCTCATCACTCATCTAGACAATTACAGCAACTTGAGACAAGATTGGAGGCAGAGACCTAATTTATAACAGGGACTAGGCCTTCTGTGATTTGGTTCCTGCTTACTTTCCACTCAACTCCTGCCAATCCCAGGACAGAAAATAGACATTTGCCTGGTCATACCAATTATTTTCAAAACACTGAGCACTTGTATATTCTGTTCCCACTTGATAAATGTCTACTGTCTACTCATTCAATTCTCAACTCAAATATTTCCCATTATGTAAATCTTCAAGCTGACTATTCACCTTCTCTTGCAGCCTTATTTAGCCCTATCTCTACTATAGAACATTGGTCTCCTTGTTGACTCTCACACTATTCATAGTTCTTTCATACCCCCATGTCATAGGCTATTATACTAGAGTATAATACTCAGATTATCTCTATAGCAGCAGCCTTAAGGAATAGGGGGAAAACCCACAAAGGAGTCTGAAGTTCCAGGGGCTCAAGTCTCTATTCTAGATAAAACTTATAAATGTTCATCCCGCCAACAAAAATATATCTGACATTTAAGGACCATACTTAGAGTGACAAGATAAAAATGCATGGCAATCACTGCCCACGCTTTCAAACATTATTCTCAAGAAATCTATCAATCACATTAATAAAGGAAGAGTCCCCGCTTCCTTGTTATGGATATGAACTGAAAGGCTGGAGGGCATCATGAAAACTATGTGACCATTTTACAGTTTTGAATCTGGCCTTCGATAAATTTCTTGCCCTCTGGTCTCAGTTTCTTGAATTAAAAGGATTGCACTACACTGCTGGTAATCTTCCTTTTGTTGAAATGTTTTTTTGAGGTAATGTTAATAACATAAATTTCAGATGTACAGCATTATAATTTGATATCTGTAGACTATGTTGCTTGCTCATCATCAAAAGTCTAATTTCCGTATGTTACCATATATTTGACTTCCTTTACCCATTCTTGCCATCTCCCTATGCCTCTCTTCTCCTCTGGTAACCATCATTCTATTGTCTATATCTATGAGATTTTTTGTTGTTGTTAGTTCATTTGTTACTTTTAGCAAATATCCCACGTGAGTGAAATCATACAGCTTTTGTCCTTTTACATTTGACTTATTCCATCCATGTTGTAGCAATTTTTTATGGCTTAGGAGTAGCCCATTCTTTGTGTATATATACGTGTGTATGTGTGTGTGTCTGTGTGTGTGTGTGTCTGTGTGTGTGTGTGTGTATATGCCACATCTTTATTCATCTGTCAATGGTCACTTGGGTTGTTTCTATATCTTGGCTATTGTAAGTAACAGCATAATAAATATAGGGGAACACAAATCTTTTGGAATTAGTATTTTCTATGTTCTTTGGATAAATACCTAGAAGTGGAATTGCATGTATTTCTATTTTTATTTTTTTTAATTCTCCATACTGTTTTCCCTAGTGGCTGCACCAATTTACAATCCAACCAATAGTTAATGAGGGTTTCTCCTTTCCTCAGCATCCTCTCCAATACTTATTTCTTGTCTTTTTATCACAATTCTGAGAGGTGTGAAATGACATTTCATTGTGGTTTTACTTGCATTTTCCTACTAATTAGTGATGTTGGACATCTTTTTATATGCCTTTAGCATCTTTGTGTCTTCTTTGAAAAATGTCTATTCAAATCTTCTGCCTGTTTTTAGTTGTTGTTGGTGGTGGTGGTTTGCTATTGAGTTATGTGAGCTGCTTATATATTTTGGATATTATCTCTTTGTGGGAAGTATTTCATTTGCAAATATCTTCTCCCATTTGGTTGTCTTTTTGTTTTTTCTTTTGTTGAGCAGAAGCTTTTTGGTTTGATGTAGTCCCACTTGTTTACTTTTGGTTTTGTTTCCCTTACCTTTGGGATCAAATTCACAAAAATACCTCTGAAGTTGATGTCCAAAAGCTTAGTGCCTGTGTTTTCTTTTATGTATTTTACTGTTTCAAGACTGGCATCATTTAATCAATTTTTAATTAATTTTATGTATGGTGTAAGATAGTGGTCTAGTTTCATTATTTTACAAATGGCTGCCCAGTTTTTTCAACACAATTTATTGAAGATATTTTCCTTTCTCCATTGTATATTCTTGGCTCTTTCATTAACCATCTTTGTGAAAAAATGGCATTGGGATTTTGGCATAGATTGCACTGAATTTGTAGATTGCCTTAGGGAATATAGTCATTTTAACAACATTAATTCTTCCAATTCATGAACACAAAATAACTTTCCATTTTCTTGTGTTTTCTTAAATTTCAACAGTATTTTGTAGTTTTCAGGGCACAGGTCTTTCACCTCTTTTCGTTAAATTTATTCCTATATATTTTATTCTTTTTGTTGCAAAAAAATGGATTACTTTCATCTTTCTGATAGTTTGTTGTTAGTATATAGAAATGCAACAGATCATTACATATTGATTTGGAATCCTGTAACTTTACTGTATTTGTTTATTTCTCATAGTTTGTTTTTTAATGGAGTCTCTATGGTTTTCTATGGGTAAAATCATGTCATCTGCAAGTAGTGACAGTTTTTTCCAATTTGGATGCCTTTCTTTGTTTTCGATTTTTCATGCTGGAATGTGAAGCTCTTTTTAATTATAGTATAATTGTCATACACCATTGTATTAAGTGTCAAATGTACAACATAGTGATTTGACATTTACATACCATACAAAGTGATCACCAAGAGAAGGCTGGTAAGCATCTGTCACCACACACAGTTATTGTGATATTATTTACTGGATTCCCTATGCTGTACATTATATCCCTGTGACTTATTTATAAATTTGTACCTCTTAAACCCCTTCACTGTTTTGCCCATCCACCATTGCCCAACCCTCTGGCAACTGTCAGTTTGTATTCTATATGAGTCTGTTTTGTTTTGTTTGTTCATTTATTTAGTTTTTTAGATTGCACATATAAGTGAAATGATACAGTATTTTTCTTTCTCTGATTTATTTTGCTTAGCATAATACTCTTTAGGTTCAGTCATGTTGTTGAAATGGCAAGATTTCATTATTTTTTATGGCTGAGGAATATTACATTACATTTTATACATACACATACACACACACACACACACACACACACACACACACACGAGGCCCAGTGCACGAAATTTGTGCACAGGGGTGTGTGTCCCTCAGCCCAGCCTGCACCCTCACCAATCTGGGACCCCCCCAGTAGGATCAGGCCTAAACAGGCAGTCGGACATTCTCTCACAATCCAGGACTGCTGGCTCCCAACTGCTCGCCTGCCTGCCTTCCTGATTGCCCCTAACTGCTTCTGCCTGCCAGCCTGATCACCTCCTAACTATCAGCATGATTGATGTTTAACTGCTCCCCTGCCAGCCTGATTGGCCCTAAATGCCCTCCCCTGAAGGTCTGATTGCCCATAACTGCCCTCCCTTGCAGGCCTGATCCCTCCCAACTGCCTTCCCCTACTGGCCATCTTATGGTGGCTATTTTGTTGCAGCCATCTTGTGTCCATATAGGGGCAGCCATCTTGTGTGTTGGAGTGATGGTCAATTTGCATATTACTCATTTATTAGATAGGATAGAGGCCTGCATGGGGGGGGAGGGAGGGACAGCTGGTTTGCCCTGAAGGGCATCCTGGATCAGGGTGGGGGTTCCCTTGGAGCATGGGGCGACGTAGGCAAGGGGCCTGTGGTGATTTGCAGGTCAGCCACACACCCCCAGGATATATACTATCTAATAAAAGAGAAACATGCAAATTGACTGTACCTCCACTATACCCACAAGCCACACAAACCAGCCAATCAGAAATGAGTATGCAAATTAACATGGCAGTGGCCATGGAGTGAGCATGAGGCTTGGGTTTCCCCAGCAATGAAGGAAGCCAAGCTTCCCGCACACCCTGGCCAGCCCTGGAGAGATCTTGTTTAAGGGTACAAACTTGCAACTAGAAGATGAAGTTCTGGAGATCTAATGCACAGCATAGAGATTATAGTTAATATTGTTAAAAGTTGCTAAGAGATTAGATCTTAATTGTCCTCACCACAAAGATACATGTTCACTAATGCTACTGTAGTAATCTTACTGCAGTGTATAAATGTATCAAATCAGCATTGTACACCTTAACCTTATCGAATGTTATGTGTTAATGACATTTTTTAAACCCAAGCAATTAAAGATCAAATGTGAGAACAGAGGGCCCCTTCATAGATTTGGGTCTCGTTATAACCAATAGTCAGAGAATAGACAAGATAAAACAACACATGGAAGTTAGAGAAGCAGAACTGCGGTGGCATTTTAATGCCTTGCCAAGGCAAGTCTGCTACACTGAGTCAAAGCCCTGGTTTGGAAAACTCAGGAAGACATTTGGGAAGAGTCCCCTGAGAGCAGCTCTGCAGACCCCCTGAACCCCCAGATTTTAAAGAGATGGCCTAGTAAGAATCAGCACTTTCCACTAACAGACTGTGTCACTGAGGCCATCAGGAACGTGTTGTGTAGTACACCAGCACCATTGAGAAGTTCCAGCTGTTTGCAGTAAGTGTCATTAATTTTCATGTCCTTCTGGACAGAATTTCTTGAGCTGAAAACCCTTTAATTTAGGGTAGTAAACTGGTTTCCTGAAAGGAAGGATACTAATATTACCAGCCCTGTTCAAGAAAGGTGGTCCAAACAGCAGCCCAGGGGCCTCCAATGAGCAAGTTTTCTCCTCCCAGTTGAATTCTCTGCCTTAGAAGCTGCTAGATGTGTTGTTTCTGACAATCAGGATAGCTCTGAGAAACTGGTGGCCACTTTTCATGTTCTATACCTTTCTCTCCCAGGATTTTCCCTTTTACCTTCTTAACGTATTTCTTAAACTTCTGAGCCTCGATGATTATTGCCCAGGCTTCATGAACTTTGCTGCCAAATGATTTTGGTCAAAAGTTGATGACATTAAGCCCTTTCAAGTTACTTGAGCTCTCCAGGAAGCAAACACCGAGGTGGAGTTTGGAGTGTGATAAGTTTCTTGAGAGCAATGCCTATGAAAGAAAAAGAGTGGCCGAAACCGGTTTGGCTCAGTGGATAGAGCATCGGCCTGCAAACTGAAGGGTCCCAGGTTCGATTCTGGTCAGGGGCATGTATACTAGTTGCAGGCACACCCCCAGTGGTGGGGGGGCAGGAGGCAGTTGATCGATGTCTCTCTCTCATCGATGATTCTAACTCTCTATCCCTCTCCCTTTCTCTCTGTAAAAAAAAAAAAAGCAATTAAAAAAAAGAAAAGAAAAAGAGTGGACACAAAGTTGAATAGGAGTATTAATTTCATATTGCTGCTATAATAAATTATCTCAAGCTTAATAGCTTAAGATATAACCTTCATAACTGTATCGTAGTGAATTTAAGTCCAAAATGGGTTTCTCAGAGCTAAAAATCTAAGTATCAGCAGGCTACATTCCTATCCCTTTCCTTTCTTTATCCAGCTTCTAAGAGGCAACCCACATTCCTGGACTTATGGCCACACATCATTCTGACCTCTACTATTTCTCCTTCTTACTGATTCCTCTCTTCCCCTTACAAGGACCTATGTGATTACATTGGGTTGATCACATCATCCAGCTAACCTCCCATCTCAAGATCCTCAACTTAATCACATCTGCAAATCTCTTTTGCCATGTATGGTAATGTTCCTAGGTTCAAGGGCTTAGGTTCTAGACATTTTTAGGGGTTATTATTCTTTCTGCCACAGCAGGGAAAGAAGACTTCAGGTAGCTATGCATATCTGGCATGTGTCAAAAGGAAGCAGGGAGAGAATTGGGCAGGGATGGGAGAGTCTCCACTGTATGCAGATCTAAGTTTTAGTTAACTCAATGGGAAGCTGCAAGTTAAAGACTGTTGTTAACAGGATCACACATTTGGGCGGAAATAGATGTTAGTTCTCACCACCAAGCTCAGTCAGTCATTGGCTAGAGGCTGCTCAGAAAGACCATGCCTTTGCTCAAAAGCTGAGGTGGCTCCTGAAGGACCAACCTCTGGAGGCTGTCCATCATCATTACTCCCAACAGCTGAATGGGATGTTCTTGAAGGGAGATCTATGCAGAATACTTTTATGCCCATATTTGTCTTTAACAACTGTACAAGGTGACAGATAGACAGAGATATAAAACATCAGAAGGGCCATCCTAGGCTAGATTTGTTACTTCTGGCATGGACAAGTTACTTAGCATCAATAGCAAAAAAGGGATTGCTGCTATTCCAGATACTTACTCTATAAAAATAGTGGCACAAAGAACAAGGTTATAGTTGTAAGTTTGTTCATTGCACTATTTTTCATTGCCAAGATGCTGGACAACACTATATGTCTATCAATAAAGAGAAGATTAAATAAATCATGGTTAACTTATACTATAGAATATTGGGCATACATTAAGGAGAAGATATTTATTGAAGAATGACCATGATATATTGAGTACAAAGGGAAATGTAAAACATGTACATTATGATGAAATTCTTTTTTTAAATATATTTTATTGATTTTTTACAGAAAGGAAGGGAGAAGGATAGAAAGTCAGAAACATCAATGAGAGAGAGACATCGATCAGCCGCCTCCTGCACACCCCCTACTGGAGATGTGCCCACAAGCAAGGTACATGCCCCTGACGGGAATCGAACCCGGGACCTTTCAGTCCGCAGGCCGACGCTCTATCCACTGAGCCAACCGGTCTCAGCTATGATGAAATTCTTATAAAATAATGTGCTTCTATAATCCTTTGTGTTCATTTATATTTGTTCAGCCTTTTGAAGCATAACCGTATGTGACTTTGACAGTGAACACCTGTTAAGTGGGATGGGAGGTGGATAGTGAGAAAGGAGGGACTTTGACTTTGAATCTTAAAAGATAAATATATAAGGCTTTCCTATAGGGAATATATTGCTCTTCTAATTCTGAACTTACATTATAAAAAAATAGAAACTTAACTCTAACTTGCCACAAATATTCACATTCTAAAGTATTTTCAGCTAGGAGGATAACATGTTGCATGTTTAACTATTAAACTCCAATTATTGGAGAAATAAATATGATTCACCTGGTTGTAATCTTGGCATAATTCCCTATTTTCTTATGAGATGGTGGCTCAGCAGAATTGTTTATGAAATTTCAACTGCATTTCTTGAGCAGTCATCACTCTAAATTTCCCAGGATGACCACAAGATGGCAGAAAAGGATAAATCATAGGACAGCCAACACTAAAGCTCAGATCTTTAAGAAATCAACCAAAGGACTTGTATGCATGCATATAAGCATAATCCATGGACAATAGGGGGGGTAAAGGCATGTGCTGGGGCATGGAATGGCCAAGGATAATTCAATGGGGAAAAAAAGGAGACTTATGTAATACTTTAAACAATAAATTTAAATTTTAAAAAATTTTAAAGATTGTATAATTCATTCTCTCCCCTTGAGTGGTTTAAACTACTGTAGTTAGGGAAATTTTTTTTTAGTCTTGAAAGTTACATCAGATACTAAACAATACATGTCAGCCAGTATTCAACCAGAGAAACAAAATCAGTAGAAGATATATATCAAAATACTGATTGGAGGAACTGGGTTGTTCAATTGTGGGGGGTTGGTAAGGCAAAATCCACAATCTGTAAGGCAGGCTGTTAGGAAGGCTAGGCTTGAACTATCAAGCATGGATAATTCTGTCCTCAGGCAGAATTTCATCTTCACAAAAGCCTCAGCTCTGCTCTTAAATCCTTTAAACTCAATCAGGCCCCTAAAGTTATCTAAAACAATCTCCCTTACTTAAAACAACCGACTATGGGAGAAACCAAAAAGGCGGCATAGGTGAACATCTAAACTCCTGCCTTGCACAACAATTTCAAAACTACAGCTAAAAGACAGAATGGACATCATCTAGAACAGGAAAGCTGGCTGAGTGGAAATTCTACAACTATAAGGAAAGAGAGAGAGGCTCACGAAGACTCAGAGGAACTGCAAAAAGTTGAGGTATGGAGACACACACATGGAGAGGATGGGCAGCGGAGTGCCTGGCTGGCTTCCTCTACTGGGAGGGAGACAAACTCCCTACTGCACTGAACCCCAGTTCCAGGCAAGATTCATACGAGGGGAGTCTGGACTGTCATGAAAAGGGAAGAGGAGTGCACGGAAACTTAGGGGAGCTGTGAAACACAGAGGTCTGGAGGCACATGCGCACAAGAGCACACAGAGAGGACTGACTGCTGATTATGCTGATGGCTTTCTCTAGCAGGTGAAGACAGAACCTCCCAACTGTGCTGAACTCCCGTTCCGACTGCACTGAACCCGTTTCCAGTGAGATCCTAGAGACCCAGACTCATATGGGTCTCTGGAGCACATGGAAACTCAAGGGATCCATGAAAGGCAGAGGCCTGAAGGCATACACATAAGTTTGCACAGAGAGGGCTATAGCAATTACCAAGCGATATAGACCCAGGGGCCTCATAGGGAAGGGCTGATGGGAAGCCAAGGCTGTCTGCTCAGCCCTGAGACTCCATCTGACCTAAGCTGAGCACAGAGGCTTTTGCAATTTTGCAAGTCATTATATAAAGCTGTCTCCAGCACAGAAGTTCTCCTGGCATAGACACAGCTGATCTGCACAGCCAAATGGCTTTGAGGTCAATTCCCCCCGGTGATACCAACAACAATCAAAACTTAACTACAATAAGACTGTTCACACAGTCCACAGAGGGGTGCAACAAGAGAGTCCACATCAGATAACTGGGGAGGTGGAGCTACTGGGCCATATAGGACAACTAGCAAACAAAGCTACTCTACCAACTCAGGGAAGCAGTGAAAATGCAGAGACAAAGGAACAGATCACAAATGAAAGAAATGGAGGAAAACTAATGACTGAATATAGAGTTCAAAACCACAGTTATAAAGTTTTTCAAGAATTTCCTAGAAAAGGTCAATAAATGTAAGGAGACCCTCGAGGATATGAAAAAAGGACCAACTAGAAATTGAACATACATTGACTGAAATAAAAAATATTATACAGAGACCTAACAGCAGACTAGAGGAATGTAAGAATCAAGTCAAAGATCTGAAATACAAAGAAGCAGAAAACATCAGAATTATGGGGGTACCAGAAGAAGAGCGAGAACAAAATACTGAAAACCTATTTAAAGAAATAATGACAGAAAACTTCTCCCACCTGGTGAAAGAAAGACTTACAAGTCCAGGAAGTGCACAGAACCCCAAACAAAAGGAATCCAAAGAGGACCTCACCAAGACACACCATAATTAAAATGTCAAGAGCAAAAGACAAAGAGAATATTAAAAGCAACAAGAGAAAAAAAGTTAATTACTTAAAAGGGAGCACCCATACAATTGTCAGCTAATTTCTCAACAGAAACTATGCAGGCCAGACAGGAGTGGCAAAAAATATTCAAAGTGATGAATAGTAAGAACTTACAACCAAGATTCCTCTACCCAGAATTGAAGGTCAGATAAAGAGCTTCACAGATAAGAAAAAGCTAAAGGAGTTCATCAACATCAAACCAGAATTATATGAAATGATGAAAGGTACTCTTTAAGAAGAGGAAAAAGAAGAAAAGGCAAAGATATCTATTTGTTGTTCATAATTTTTATCTATCAACAAGTGAATCTAAAAACCAAGTAAATAAAAAATCTGATGAACAGAATAAACTGGTGAATACAGTAGAATCAGGGGCATAGAAAAAGAGAAGACTAACAATTCTCAGGGGGAATGGGGTGAAGGGGTGAGGGAAAAAAATGAACAAAAATCAGACACCTATGGATGAGGACAATGTGGTGGGGGGGAGGTGAGGGCAGAGGGTGGGGTGGGAACCAAGTGGAGGGGAGCTATGGGGGGGAAGAGCAACAATTGTAATAATCTGAACAATAAAGATTTATTAAACTTAAAAAACCTTATTATAAGTAAAAAAAAATAAGATAAAAAAATAAAACAACTAACTATGAACTTTAATTACATCAACAAAACACCTTTACAGAAACACCAAGGTTAATGTTGGACTGAATAACTGGGGACTGTAGCCTGATTAAGTTGACACATCAAAAGACAACCACAGCCGGTGTTGCCCAGTGGTTGAGCATTGACCTATGAACAAGGAGGTCATGGTTAGATTCCCAGTAGGAAGGGTGCAAGAGGCAGTTGATCGATGATTCTCTCTCATCACTTGATGTTTTTCTCTCTCCCCCCCCTTCCTCTCTGAAATAAATAAAAATATATTTTTCTAAAATGACAACCACAGTCTATTCTGTGTTAACTTGGCAGCCCATACACTTTAAACCATCCTTAATCTCAAGTGACATCACCAAATTACAAGATAAGTGATCCTAGTCTCTGTCCCCCAACAAAGATCAATAATTACACAGTAATCCACGAGCAAAAACAGCTCTGGGAAAGTTCTGGAATCCACATAAGAAATAAGCAATACAACAAAAATCCTGAGAGTAACTGCACAAAAAGAGAAGGATGATGACTCTATCATCCCATCCTCCAAACAGGAATTGCTTGATGCTAATGGGAAATTCCCCATGGTCATTGCAGCATTATTCAGAATAGCCAAGACCTGGAAACAACCCACACGTCCATCAATGGATGAATAGATAAAGATGCGAGATACATACAACAAGATATTCTTCACCATGAAAAGGTAAATTCTGTCATTTTTAACAACATGGATAAAATGTGAGGGCATTGTGCTAAGTGAAATAAGTCAGACAAAGAAAGGCAAATGCTATATGATCTCATATGTGGAATCTTAAAAAAACTCATAAAAACAGAAAGTGGGGTAGTGGTTACCAGAGGATAAAGGAAAGGAAGTGTTGGTCAAAGGGTAAAAGTTCTAGTTATAAGTCTGGAGAATATAATGTATACATAGTGATTATAGTTAATACTAGAGGTCCACTCAGCCTGGCCTCCGGATCAGGCTGAAACTGGCTCTCGAGCATCCCCTAAGGGGTCCCAGATTGTGAGAGGGTGCAGGCCAGGCCAAGGGACCCCACCAGTGCGTGATCAGAACCAGGGAGGTACACAGAAGTTTGGCCAGCCAGAGTGGGACTGCAGGAGGGCTCCAGGGCATGTCCAGCCCATCTCATCAGTCTTGATGGGCTGGACCCCAGCATCAAGCTAACCTACCAGTCGGAACATCTGCCCCTAATGGTCAGTGCATATCATAGCGACTGGTTGGCCAGTTGCCCCCTGGTGGTCAATGCAGATCATAGCAAGCAGTTGAGCAGCCTTAGCATATCATTAGCATATTACACTTTGAATGGTTGAATGGGCGACCAGAATATTGGACACTTAGGATATTAGGCTTTTATTATATAGGACACTAGAGGCCTAGTGCATGAATTCTTGCATGGGTGGGGTCCATCGGGCAGGGGGGAGGAGCTGCAGGCAGTTGGCCTGCTAGCCCTGCCCCCAATAAGAGTGTTAGGGGCCCATCAGGGGCAGGGCCAGCCCCAGGAGAGGCCCAATTGGGGACCAGATCAGGCTGGTTGGCTGCCACAGTGTGCATCATAGCCACTGGTCATTCGAGTCATTCTGGTCATACCGCCGTTCTGGTTGCTGGGTTCTTATATATATAGATGTTTAGTTAGCCAATATCAATAGATTGAATCTGATACAACTCTATATTCTTTCCATTATAATCCCACACCCTTAAGATCCATTTCTATATTCTCCTTAGAGCAGTGGTTCTTAACTTTTGTAATGCCGTGACCCTTTAATATAGTTCCTCATGTTGTGGTGACCCCCAACCATCAAATTATTTTTGTTGCTACTTCACAACTGTAATTTTGCTAGTGTTATTAATTGTAATGTAAATATCTGTGTTTTCCAATGGTCTCAGGTGACTCTGCTAGTGGTTCTCAACCTGTGGGTTGCGACCCACAGGTTGAGAACCACTGCTGTAGAGCCAAATGATTTCTCGCGCCGGACGTTTCCCACCCCTGCCCTAACAGAAGAGATACTATATTGTAGGGAATTCTGTTTGTAAGGGGATTAGACCACTTATAGGTTGTGACTCTGAGCTGTGTTTCAGAAGTCTTAGCCTTGCAGTTACAGCAGATGAAGGCTTCTTTTAGGACATACATGAAAGTTTTCAGGTTGTTTTATACAAAGCTTTGATTGGGAATTTGAGTTCCTAAGCTCATTGTTTTGTTTTCCTTTCTCCAGGGCCATCAGAAGGATCTAGCCAACCCTCTTACACTTCTTCATTAGACCAAAATGTGCTACAATAGCAAATACCTGCTCCTCCAGGACCTCACTCTCCATGTGTAATTGTCTAGGAATATTTAGAGGTACTAGTTAGCCATGACTAGAGCTGGCGAGGCAAGTTCAACATCCACAGGGAAGGCTGTCAGGAAGGGCAGACAAAAACTCAGGTACAGCTGAAACTGCTGTCCAGGGGTAGAATTTCTCCACCAGAGAAGCCCCAACTTTGCTCCTGAAGGCCTTTCAATAAATTGAATTAGGCTTATCAGATTGTCCAAAATAACGTTGCTTACTTAAAAGTCAACCTATTGTGGATTTAATTATATGTCACCTTTACAACACCTAGATAAGTGTTTTAATGAATAACTTAGGATTGTAGCCTAACCAGGTGAGCACATAAAAAAATTACCATCATTTAAGAATTATTAGAGAAAAGTCAGTTTTTCTAATACCACATAAATGAAATGCACCCTTTAATGACTGGGCAAGTTCAAAGTCAGAAATTTGTTGTATGGTGTTGAGCCAAGTTTGCAGAGGATAAGAAGTAGGAAGGAAATCCTATCTAATAAAAGAGAAACATGCAAATTGACCGTACCTCCGCTATGCCCACAAGCCACACCTACCAGCCAATCAGGAGTGGGCATGCAAATTAACCAAACAAATATGGTGGTTTATTTGCATATCCCAATGCAGATCAAAGACTGAGGATAGCATAGAAGGAAGCCAAGCCTTGCAGAAGGGAGGGAAGCTGTGGAGAAGCAAGCAAGCGGGGCATGGAGAAAGGAAGGAAGCAAGGCAGGGCAGGAAGCAGGCAGGGCTACAGAGAAGGAAGGGAAGCAAGGCAGGGCGGGAAGCAGGCGGGGCTACAGAGAAGGGAAAGAAGCAGGCGAGGCAGTGGAGACCACTGCAGGAAGCCCTGTTCTTGCAGGAATCTTCCTGCAATGGGCCTCTAGTTGAAAAAATAAGTACCATTTTTGGGTTTCAGTCAGAGAGGAGGGAAAGGACAATAGCTAGGGGGTGGGGATGAGATCAAGGGTGATACTCTCAGATGGGAAAGAGACGATCTTATTTATGGAGTGAGAAAGTGCCAGAGGGGGCAAGGTGGAAGCTTGAAGACCTGAAGACAATGCATAATTGATAAAGTCTACTGTTAGGTAGAATGTGTTGATTAAGAACACTAGAAAACTTGGCCTCAAAACCAAGATATCCTCTGAGATTAGAGGAAAGAAGAGAAGAAAGGAAACAAATGTAGGTAAGTTTATCCAGGGATGCAATGAGTGGAGAAGACACAATGAAACTGAACAGGAGAGATGGCAAGCAGAGTGTTGAAGTCGCTGCTAAGGAAGATAAGCAAGGAAATAGACTAAAGTCATTCCTAATTGGTTTACTGAAGTAGTCTGAACTCTGGAGTACAGAATTGGATATTGTTACTTTCTTTTACTCTCTGACCTCAATCATGCTGTGTCCAATCATTCTTTTCCTAAATGACCCTATAACTTTTTGTAATAACTTAAAGCAACCTGACTAGATCCAGTCCAGTTTAAAACTCACATCACCAGGTCAGGTTTGAGATGAGGATAGGGAAGGTGGTGGGATATAGGATCTAGCCTCTGGTGGTGGAGTATTAAATATGTTAATACTTTTCTTTTCTCCTCCGGTATAAGATCTTCAGTGGAGAGTCAAGAGAAGGAGTTAAGAGATGAAGAACAGACATCCTTCTGCTCAGTTGGACGCATGGTTACAATCCTGTGCACGTATTTCCGCTGCCTTTCCTGGGAGCCATATCACCGAGCTCTTTGGAATAATTTACGGTACAGTCCCCAGTTACAGGTCATCCGACTCCAGAGATACCTCCCCTTAATTCCTAACCACATTTTTGTTCCCAGTCATACTTTACCCTGTTCTTTCTCTAGATCCAGCCTATCCCATCCTTCAGGAACCATATTGTTTTTCAGGGGCCAAGCTAGTGAATTAAATAGAGAAGGATGGGGACAACCAACCCTGCATCACTTAGCTGTGGCACTTATTTTCACCATCGGAAGGGTTTACAGCATTTTCTATTTGGCCTGTAGGCACAAGCTATCATAGTGGAGAAGCCCAAGAACTCCATGTAGTGTTGCTCCAAATGCCAAGTGTCAATTCCAGTATATTCAGGAACTAGGGACATGATCACTGGGCTGATCCAGGGACAAAATGGAACCCTAATAAGCTGAGCCTTGGCCAGGACCATGATGACAAGGAAGCCATGACAACACTGGGTCTCCAATGTCAATGGAGCTTAGCCAAAATACAAATAACTATTTCTCTGATACTTGTCAAACATGCTATGCATTACATCAGCTAATGCATTTTCTTCCACTAATACACATTCATCAGAAATACCACTTAATAATTGGGATATTGTCATAGGGCTGTGCTCCATCTATCACCAATGACAAGGTCTTCATGGCCAGGTGGACAGTGAGTAATTCAGCCTAAATTGAAACCCATATTATCACCTGCTTTCTTGGACCACTCCTGACACCAACATTCTCAGGTGGGTTTGTCTAGACAGATGATGAGAAAGAATTTAGTGTGCAGGGTATTAGGGATGAACGCTTCTGGAAGGGCAGGGTAAATACTAGAGTTAGTCAGAGGGAAAAGTCAAATTGCAATGGAGACCTTTGAAAAACCTCAGCCAGCTCTGTGGCCGGGACGCTGTCAGCATGGTGGTCTTGGCAGGCCCAGGCTGGCCGCTCCTGCCCCTGAACCCGCAGGAGGACGCCAAGTTTCACAAGGAGGTGGCTCAGGGCCGCAGGCATGCAACTAAAAAAACAGAAACAAGAAAAATAAAACTTACTCCTGGAGTTATTTATGTGGGCCACCTACCTCTAGCACTTAAGAAACTCAGCTCCCAAGCACATTTCTCCCAGTTTGGCACTGTTATGAGATTCAGGCTGTCCAGAAGTAAAAGGACTAAATAGCAGAGGCTATGTCTTTGTGGAATTTGAACCTGAAGATGTTGCCAAGAGAGTTGCTGAAACAATGAACAACTTCCTTTTTGGTAAAAGACTCTTGAAGTGTCATTTTATGTTACCTGAGAAAATATATGAGGAACTTTTTAGAGAGTGGCATCTTCCATTTAAGAATCCATCTTAGCTGAAACCGGTTTGGCTCAGTGGATAGAGCGTCGGTCTGCGAACGGAAAGGTCCCAGACTCGATTCCAGTCAAGGGCATGTACCTTGGTTGTGGGCACATCCCAGTAGAGGGCGTGCAGGAGGCAGCTGATCAATGTCTCTCTCTCATCGATGTTTCTAACTCTCTATCCCTCTCCCTTCCTCTCTGTAAAATATCAATAAAATATATTTTTTAAAAAAAGAATCCATCTTACCCAGGAGTGAAACTGTATAATCAGAACTGGACATTTGTTTAAAAGCTGTAGATGGAGGACTGATTTAAAAATAAAGAAAAATTACTCAGGAAGAGACTAACTAAGAAGGGAATTATGATTTTCCTTCATTGGTAAATATTCCTTCAGAAAATATATTCTATGTTTTTATTCTTGTATGTGGACTTTGTACCTCAGTAGCTGTAACATAACTATGATTTTCTCTATAAAGTATCTTGCTCAGTGCTTACCAGATACTAGGGTTTGACTAAATTTTTGAGGCACTGCATTCCAAATTCTTCCTAAAGTGTGTCAGACCAGATCCAAAAATCAACATTGTAAGGAAAAAGAAATTTCAGAAAAGAGTTAGATTTTCATGATCTGTTTTAAATTAATGAAGTTAAACCACTATTTAACCAAAACTCTAATGCTATCAAAAGTGTCTTTACCAGAATTAAGTGAAGTTTGGTATTTTATGGTATCGGTAAACATGAAGACTATAAATTGGCCATCCTTTTTGTGCCATTCTAGTTAAAATTTTGTTTCTTATTCTTTTAAATTGGAAATAAAGTGCATATCGGGGGTGGAGAAGGTGACACCTCAGCCAGTCCCACTGAGAGTTCTGCGGGATATACGACTCCAAATTCTCCCACAGGGGATCCAAATGTCCTTTATACTTGCAATACAGTAAATGCTTAGATGTGGAAGAGTTATACCTTAGAGTGGTATGTCTCTGCAGCTAGGGCACACTTGAAAAAGCAGACAGCTGGAGATTAATTGATAGTATCCCCAGTAGCTGGAACTAGTCATTCCGTAAAGGGAAATCCAAACATCCTATTATTGATCTTAATAGCACAATAACAATCACCCTGATCCCCGATATGGCTAGACAAGTTGTTCCTACAGGAACTTGGGGACCTGTCCCACCAGGAATATCAGGTTTAGTCCTAGGAAAGAGAAAATATGCTAAAAGAACTAACTGTTTTTCCTGAAGTCATAGATTCAGAAAATAAGGGAGAAATCAAAATAATTTTAGAATGCAAATATATTATGCAAATTACTCAAGGACAAAAAAAAAATTGCTCAGCTCCTGCTTTTACCTTATATTCAGCAAGGTGAAGTTATAAATAGGAACAGGACACAAGAATTTGGAAGTTTGCATATATAGTGGATACAGAAAATTAATAAGATCCATCCTATGATTAATCTAAGAATAGAGGAAAAAGTGTTTAAAGGATTAGTAGACACTGGAGCAGATATGTCATCAGTCAAAAATTCTGGCCTCTAAGTTGGTCCATGGTAGAAGCTATAGGCTCTATCACGGGTGTTGGAATTCCTGATAACACGCAACACAGCGCTGCAGTGTTAAGTGGAAAGATGATAAAGAACAAACAGGATGGTTTCAGCCCTATATAGTCTCTGGGATTGCAGTTATTTTATGAGGCCAAGATGTTTTAGAAAGTTTACAAACTTGTATTATTACCAGCAAGGGACAAGAGTTAAAAACTCAGATGGGATATCAAGCTGGTCAAAGTTTAGGAAAAGATAATCAGGAGATTAAAGAACCCACTCAGGCCAAAGGAAACACAGGAAAACAAGGACTAGAATACAGAC